>JANVCL010027153.1:0-10196 GCA_026546855.1 Erythroxylum incrassatum
AGTTTACGGCTACGCAAGACCATTATGTGGAAATGCATAGTACGTTCTGTTTTGGATCCACCGAACCATCTGATATGTTTATGTGTTCATGACAAGTTGATATGAGTGATGCATTCATGATTGCATACACATGAATTTCGGAAAAAAAATGATCCTTAAATGATTTTTTCTTGTTGCAAATTATAAAATTGTTACCAACGAGCATTAAGCTCAACCCCCACTCCTTCCCATCCACAAGCGATGAGTAAGATATCGAGTGATCGAGTCGAGTGTCAAGGAATCTCTCCAATTTGCACTTTTTATTCTTTGAAGTTAGACTTTGATGAACAAGGCTTTAGTTGCATTTTGAGAAATTACTGTTTTTACAAAAGTTTGTATTTTGGATTGTGTTGTAAGGTGGCTCAAAATGCCCGCTAAAGCGTTGAAAAATACTTATTTTTTATGTGAATGAAATACATATATACATTATGTTTGTTTATGGCTTTTCAAGTTCTTACATTGCTATATTTGATTTTTCATAAGGGTAGGAATTGTATTCTGCATTCAAGGGAAAATCTGGAATGATCTAGATAGAACTGGTAAAATTTGTCTTCTTGGAAATTGTAGATGATTTTTCCAGCTTTCCAATGATATAAAGTTTGTCAATTTTGGATATCTTAGTAGAAAGTTATGATCATTTGAAGTTTGTATTGCTGCATAAGGAGAACTTTCGGGACAGCTTCATTGATTGGAAATTTTAACCCTTTTAGAGGCAAAAATCATTTATGAGGTATTCAGGGAACTTGTAGGTTTAGAAGTCTTCTTTAAAATGGTCTAAGAATGACCTTAATCCAATATTTGTAGTGAAAGTTATGCCCTTTCTATTGTTCCGTCTTAGTATGACGTCAGCATCGTCTTAGTATGACGTCAGCATCGTCTTAGTTTGACTTTCGCTCTGTTTTAGTTTTGCTTCCGTCTTAGTATGACGTCAGCATCATCTTATTATGACATTAGCATCGTCTTAGTATGATGTCAGCATTGTCTTAGTTTGACTTCAACATCGTCTTAGTTTGACTTCAGCATCATCTTAGTTTGACTTTCGCTCCGTCTTAGTTTTGCTTCCGTCTTAGTATGATGTCAACATCGTCTTAGTATGACAACATCATCTTAGTTTGACTTTCGCTCTGTCTTAGTTTTGCTTCCGTCTTAGTATGACATTAGCATCATCTTAGTATGACGTTAGCATCGTCTTAGTTTGACTTTTACTTCGTCTTAGTTTGACCTTTGGCTTTCTTCTTTTGTTCTATTTTTGACCCCTTTTAGAGGTCGAATCTCGCTTCGAGTTCTTCATGAAAGTTTTAGATCTCAATATTCTTTTTCAAACAGTCTAAAAATGAACTCAGTCTGACTCCTATAGGTAAAGTTATAGCAATCGCGCCAAGATAGAAACAAATTGTTTGAGAGTATAAACATGTTCGATTCTTTCGGGCATAACTTCCTCATCTAACCTTCAAATGAAGTGGTTCTTAAAGCAATGGATTCCTAACATCGTTGCATATCTCTCCATGAAAATTGGTATCTTTTAGAGTTGATTTGAATAAGTTTTATGGAGAGAAAGTGAGGGGTCGGTTGAGAGAACATGATTGGGGCATGTATATGCTTTAGCTTTTTAAGTATATCTTGAGCCATAGAGCTCCAATTGGGATGATTCTTGCTTTAAAACAAACTAGGGATTTATAGCTGCAATTTATTTGAAGAAGTCAAATAGAAATTTTGGTTTGAAGTTTTCCAAAATCTTCTCAGAAATAGGAGAAATGAGTTTGATTATGGTGATTGTTTTGTATGGGCACACCAGTGAACAAATTGAGGGAGAGGAAATTTTTGGGATGTTGTGAGAATGGGGATGAATTGATGATGGCTAATGAGGGTTAATGAAATAACCCTACAAGGGAACCCACTCATGCAAGTATAAATCTGGATAGTTGGGCTCCGAAAATGGGGTCCAACAGAGTATCATCCGGGAAAAGCAAATATTGTGGCTGATGCACTTAGTAGAAAGTTACATAGCAGTGTAGCTCAGATTCAGATATCGAGGTTACTAAGCCTGATTCAGTTTAGAGCTTTGAATGTAGAGTTGAATCTCGATTATAATGAAGCATTGACAACCACATTAAAACTGAGACCAATGTTGCATGACAAAATTAGAAGAGTTCAAAGTGATGATCCTAAGATGATGAAACTGATTGAGAAAGTTAAGATGAATTCAGATTTTGACTTTGAATTGAGAGATGAAACATTGTGGCTAAAGCAAAGACTATGTATGCCTAATGTCGATGATCTGAGGAAGGAAATCCTAGAGGAAGCTCACGTGGCTACTTATGTTATACATCCTGGTACGACCAAGATGTATAATACATTGAAGCAACATTTATGGTGGCCTGAAATGAAGAAGCAAGTGGCAGAGTATGATTCTAAGTGTATGACATGCCAGCAGGTTAAAGCTGAGCATCAGGATCCAGTAGGGAAGCTACATTTGTTGCCTATCCCGGAGTGGAAATGGGAACGAATTACCATGGACTTTATTATGGGATTGTCTAAGACTCTGAGGCAAAATGATGTGATATGGGTTGTGGTGGACCGATTAACTAAGTCAACCCGTTTCATACCAATACGAGAGAACAATACAATAGACTAGTTAGCTTAGAAGTATGTGACTAAGGTTATGAGACTGCATAGGGTTCCTGTGTTCATTGTATCGGACAGGAATCTCAGATTCACTTCGAAATTTTGGAAGAGTTTGCAGTCAACTATGGGCACAAAGCTGAATTTTAGTACTGCATTCCATCCTCAGACAGATGGACAGAGTGAGAGAACTATCAAGATTGTTGAGGATATACTCAAAGCTTGTATATTGGAGTTTCAGGGAGCTTGGGATTAATACGTAGCACTGATTGAATTCGCATATAATAACCATTATCATAGCAATATCAGAATGGCACCATATGAGGCACTATATGGTAGAAAATGTCGCTCGCCTCTATACTGGGATGAAGAAGGTTTGAGAATGATAGAAGGCCCTGAATTGATCCAAGATATTGTAGATAAGGTGAAACTGATTCGGAGTTGAATAAAAGTGGCTCAAGATAGACAGAAAAGTTATGTGGATCAGCATCGTTGGGATATAGAGTTTAGTTTCGGGGATAAAGTATTTCTAAGAGTGTCGCCTTGGTGAGGCGTATTGAGGCTTGGCAAAAAGGGCAAGCTAAGCCCGAGATATATTGGTCCTTATGAAACTCGAGAGAGAATTAGACCTTTGGCATATCGATTAGCCTTACCTACTGAGTTGTCTCAAATAGATGACGTATTCCATGTGAGTTTGCTTAGAAGATATAGGTCTAATCCAACACATAGGTTACCAGCTTAGGATATTGAAGCTACTAGTAATCTGAACTATGTTGAGAAGCTAGTTCAGATAATTGAGTATCAGATAAAATGATTGAGGAATCGTAAAATTCTAATGGTAAAAGTCCTTTGGCACAATCATTCGAGTAATGAAGCAACGTAGGAAACTGAAGAACATATGAAAAAATAATATCCCCACCTGTTTCCCCAATTAGGTAAGAATTTCAAGGACGAAATTTCTTGAGGGGAGAATTGTAACATCCCATATTCGAGGCTAGACCCTAGATAGTGAATTGAGTATATTGTGAGAAATTAGAAGTACATGGCATGCTAATGCATCATTGAATATTCACACATATGTGAATATTTATTTCTAATACATTAAAAAAATTGTACATGCATTCATTGGCATTTTTCGAGCATAATTGATTGTTAAATGCGATTAAAATGTGAATTGTGTCTTATTTGTGTTAAAATTTTATTTGGAGACTATTAGTATTATTTCGAAATTTTTGGTAAATTTTAGAAAATTTATGAAAATTTGGTGTATTTTAGACTAGAAAAATATTGAAATAATGGGACAATTACATTGTGACAAATGGCTAACATGTAGGGTGTCATGTGGCAAGATCTCCTCAACCCACGTAGTCACCTTGTTTTGTAAAGAAAATTTTTCTGCAACTTATTCTCAGTTGTTCTTCACCGTATGCACCAACACCAAACAAAAACTCTCTTTACTTATACATCACTGAAACCAGTCCATATATATTGTTTTATCACTAATTATTTCTGTTTGCTTCATCCACCGAAAGCTTTATCTACTCTTACTATTGGAGTTTTTTGCTAGAAACAAGTAAGTGATGAAAAACCAGGAGTAATGTTCTATTTTTGGTTGTTGTATTTGATCTTGCATTTGAGATGTTTTAGAGTTTAGGGCAAAGAATGAAATTATATGATGAAATGAGGTTATTGTTGGATATTAAAAAACATGCAAAAACATATATGCCGAAAATTGATGAACAGTCGTATGTGAGTGTGTTTTGATGTTTATGTTTTAATCTTGATTCTTGAGTTGTTTTGAGTAAGGTGAGTTGGAATGGGAGTGGAAATTTAGAGAATAGAAGTTAGAAATGGTGTAGAAGAAGAGGAAAAATGCATAAGATGAATGTAAGATAAAAAAAATGAAAACATGCAGGGGGTATGGAATTTGCGTGAACATATGCGTTTTTGGATGATTATATTGAATCTTGGATTTTTGATTTGTTTGAGTTGTGATGAGCTGAAATGGAAGTAAAAGAGTTGGTTTAAGTTTCATATGTGTTAATTAAATAAGATAGAAGTGAGAAAATCTGGAAAAATGGAAGAAGATGAAGATTGTGTTTTAGAGAGAGAAGAGAAGAGGAGTTGCACCCGATGGTTTTTTCAAAACCGAACTGTGTTGATTCTTTTAGCCACAAGTTTGTCATCCGATCTCCAAATGCCTTGGAACTTGAACCAATAGACTCTTAAGACATTGTTCTTTCTCTCCACAAAAATTTAGAGCCATTTGAATTGATTTTAAAAAGTTTGATTGGATGAAAGTGAGGAAATGTGCTGGAATGTCATGAACTGGAGAATTTTCATTGCACATGCTTCGATATTTTGATTATATCTTGATCTGTAGATTTCTAAATGGATTAATTCTTACTTCAAATTAAATTAGAGACATATGTCTATAATTTTGTTGAAGAAGTCGAATTTTATTTTTGTATTTAAGAATTTCAAAATTTGGCATGAAATTGAGTTTTAGCTTAGGCTGCAGCACTACTAGGGATAAAAATCATGTCCTATTTGTATTGAATAAAATGTATTGATGTAGGCTGAATCGGACAAAGGTTTCTTCACAAAAATTATAGCTTATTCTCTTAGATTTCAATTGATATAAATTTTGTAATTTTTGGATATTGTAATTGAGAGATATGAGGTGCACAACTTGAATGCATGATCATGCATTAGCCAAAATTTAAATGTACACAGTCTGTGGTATTTTGTGCATAACTCATAGAATAATGAACCAAATTGTATAATCTTGTTATCATTAGAAACCTAGGACATAGAGGAACAATTTTCTAGAAGAAAGTGTTATAGAAATACATCATTTTATTACTCTTATTGATTATGCAAAGTTGACCCAAATGGGATGCTTTCAGCAAAAGATGGAATAATGAATTAGTGTGTGAATAGTGAATGGGCATGTGAATTTTGGCACTATTAGAGTACATCAAATTTTTTTATAAAAATATACCTGAGAATTTGTCATTGCACATGCATGATACATGATACATTTATACATGTGTTTACTCAATTACATAAGCAATACAGTAATGTGAAATTGTGTTAATGTATATAGGAGAGAAAGTAGCACGACCACATCCTGATATTGCCAGAATGTCAAGGCAATAGGCTTAAGGGAGCAATTGTGAGTAACCTAAGATGGTCTCACTTTAATTTGATCTGATATTACTGAATTGAATTTGATATGTGATGAATATGTACTGATTGTGTACTTGATTCTAGACATGAAATGTCCGAGGAGTTTTGATGCATATGAATATCATTGGAAGTGCTGCTTGTATGTGAATGAGATGAAGTAAATCACTTGTTAATATAGAAATCACATAAAATATATAGAATGCACAAGAAAGGGAGTTGAATTGTGCAAAATCTTTAGAGATATTAATCTTTAAAAATTTCTTGAATTTCTTTGGAAATTCAGATGATTACAAAACAATTTTCTTAGTCGAAGAGTAATGCAATCACAAAAAAATATTATCTACTCTTCTAACAACAAGAAAATTAAAAGATAAGGGTTAGAGAATAGACACCACAATTTTATACTGTTTCACCCTTAACCTTGGGCTACGTCCAGTCTTCAGAGTTTGTCTAAGATTTCATTATACTCTTCAACGTTACAAGTATTCTTTCTACACTTGCAGAGCCCCTTCAAGTCTCTCTCACAAAGTATTCTTTATCTTCTTTCTTAGCCTCTCCAGGTTGTAACCTTTCTTTCTCTTGGAAAGATATTGTTTGAGCTTCACGTTATAAATGTATTCGCTCTTTTTTTTCACACTTGAATACAAAGTTTCTCTAAGTATTGTACAATCAGATTCTCTCTCTTTTGTATTGTATCCTATTGTAAAAAAAACATTATCTCTTTTGTTTACGACTATACCTAGTATTTATAACCTTAGTCTTCAACTGTCTTCTTGAGAAAACTACTTCATGAGTCTTCTACAAACTGTTATTAGTTGAGCCCTACAACTAACTCCAACTAACTAACTGACTAATGTTTTAGAATATTTTTCATCTTCATCGTCTGGTACTATGCTTCTTCTATTGTCACAATTTCGTTTGGAATATCTAAGACATTTTGTCGTAATTAACTTTTAAGTATCATTTTGAGTCGACCTTCTGTATCTTCTTATATTGACCTTCTGTATCTTCTTATGTTGACTGTCTTATCTTCTTGTGTTGACTGTCTTGATCTTCTTATGTTGACCGTCTTGATCTTCTTATGTTGATCATCTTGAGTTTGAAGTATCGTCTGGGTTTGACCGTGTATCTTTTGGGGTTAACTATGTATCATCTTAAGTTGACGATTTGTGTCACTTACATTTTTCTGCGCACTTAACAAACTCATCAAAACAGTTCACACACTTCTATGATTATTATTATTTGATTGTCATCAAAATTATTAGTCAAGTGAAGTCTTCTTGACTTAACAATCTCCCTTGGATAATTACAAATAATCATAATATTTAATAATATTAAGACGAATAAACAAATAATGTACAAACAAATAACAATCAAAGCATTACACAATCAAAGCAATAAGATATACAATGCTTTCTAATTTTTCACTTTTCTCCCTTTTTCTCATATTCTCCACTTTTCTTTTCTCCTCTTCTCCCCCTATTTGTTATTAATCAAAAAGATAGTTCTCTTAGAATCTTCAAAATTTCAGAATACATAGGCTGAATATCAGTGTGGATCGTCTTAAGGTCTTATTCAATAGAAACACGTAAAAGTGTTATATCCTCATGAAGATCACCATTGAATCACCCAGTTCATCAACCTTAGTATGAATTTCCTCAATATTTTTTGCTAAGGCTTCTTGTACTTCCTTCTCCTTATGACCAGCTTCAGTCCAATTGATGAAATGCTTCAAGAACTCTGAATTAAAAATAGGATCTTATTGTATTTCACTAAGTGGATGAAGGTGTTCAACAACAGATGGTTATCTAAGTGAATCGTCTAACTCTATGATTTTGATTAAGGGTAATTTGAAGGTTTGTTTTCCTTCTGGGAGATCAAGATCATCAGGTTTGGGTAGTTTATAAATTGGTTGCCCAAGAAGGTGTAACATATTTTTGACTGAAAGTATGAAATCTAAGGGTCTGAAATGCATGATTAATTGTACAAAGGTTTCTAAATTGAAATCGATACCTTCTATTGTTATACTCCTGTACCTTCCTTCTGTCACTATGCCAACTACCTTGAAACTTTCTTCTTTGGTAGAAACTCCAAATTGACTCCCTGATGCCCTTAATATGCGATGTGATACATAGATACCTACAAGTTGAGCTACATAACATGCATCGTCTATATTCTTCACAACCACTTGAATCTGTTCTGCAGTGAGACCATCTTAATGCCCTTCAGGAAAAATCTTCTTCTTCCCTTTTCCTTGGTTTATTAAGGGGTTTGAACATCTTGGTTGTACATTTGGTACAATTGCTATTGTTGTTCTGCTTTTTATCAGATAGATTGTATGACAATCTTTTGAGATCTTCATTGGTTATGGTTCTGACTTTTCATCTCATAAAATACCATATAGTCTTCATTCTTTATGAATAAGAAGATGTATTGTCTAATCATTTACTAGTATAGGCTCAACTTGTATCTTGACTGTCTGCTTAGAAGGTTATCTGATAATAATTGAACTTCTATTTCGATCAGGTACTGATCCTTCTATAACCTTCATTTTCAAATCCTTTTTCTTGATTGGTTCAGAAGGATTGTAAGGTACTAACTGGTGTTCAATTGTCTATGCCTTCTGTGGAACATCAGATGAAGAAATCTTTTTTTCAGTAAGCTTCATCTTCATTTGTTCTTCTACTGGTTTGGAATAGAGTTGTTGTTGAGGCTTCTTCTTCTCATATACTAACTTCCTTTTTATCTCTGTCACTCTAGATGATTGTGCTGATTGACTTTGTAGGATAGAGACAATTGATTTGGTAGGTTGTTGTCGTTGCTCTTGCTTCTCAGAATCTCCACCAAGAATCAGAACTTTCTGCTTCTTCTATTCTTATTGTCGTAAGGTCAATAATCTTGGTGACCTTCTTGATTGTTTGGGCTTTTCTGATTGGAGCGTCTCAGCCTTCCTCTTCAAAGACACTTGATGAGTTGATTGTTGAACCTTGCTTTCCTCCCTCTGTAGAATCGTCTTGACTTGTATTGGCACATCAGACGATCGTTTAACCTTTTCTTTTGCTGATATTCTTCCTGTTGATCGAGATTTTGCTTGTATTTTAGATGGAACATGTTCACTTCTGCTTCGTCTTACTATAAGCTCCCCCTCATACTTTGCTTTCAGTGTAGAACTTATATCCGCTTCAGCTTCAATCTTGATTCCTATTTTGTGAATAGTAGCGACATTAATAACACTCTTAATATTCATCTTGACTCTGTTTCCTCTATCAAGTAGGATTCCAGATTCTCTAAAGAATCTTGTCAACAGCATACCGTAAGGTAAAGAGTCATAATACTCCCTTAAACTTTGTCATGCTCTTCAAAATCAAGAACGAAAGATTAATGGGTTGGTGAGTAAGTAGATGAAACAAACAACATTCATCATTCATTGTCACCGAGTCCTTTGAGCCTGCTCTTGGTAGAATACAATGGAGAAGAAGTGAATGAAGAACCTTAGCCTTCGGAATGAGGGTTGAAGCCTTCTTAACTCCTAGATTACTACATCCATATAGTTGTCAACCGATGTGAGCTTTGTCTACACAACCTTGAGCGATCCATTTTGTATTGTTAAATAGTTTTGCTCCAATACTTGGACACCTAATAGCCTTCTCAATAGAATCTTGTGTGACTATAACCGACAACTCATCTACCATTGATACTAAGGTGTTGTCCACCACCTTTGCATTCTTCCAGAACTCATATATTTCATTCAAATAGATTTTCTCATGAATGTTTAAGAAAATTTTCCAGCCATCTGCTTCAATTTCTAGTTCAATGTCCATATGTTAGCCCCTGAATTTTTTTATATTTTATTATTTATTTTAGTATTTCATTAAGCATGATTAGGATGAATTATGAGATCTTAAGAGATTAAATTAAGATGACATGAATGAGCATGTAGCATTAATTATTAGGTGTCATGGTTAGCATGGATTAAAGAGAATTAAAGAGTTAAATGGACAAGGCTTTGTTTTAAGAACCTAATGGGCCTTTGGGGCCCAAGAGAGGGAATTAGGTTATAAGTAGACAAGGCTTTGTTTTAAAAATCTAATGGGCCTTGGACTTAGTGAGGGAGTGAGTGACTTAAGTTAATATAAGGAATCATGGGCTTTAGACTTAAGTTGGGCTTAAGTGACTTAAGAGAGTATAAAAGGAAGAAGTAAATGGAAAAATTGCTTAGGAAAAGTGAGGAGTGACCGAAAATAGAGAGAGGAGAAGAGAGGGAGATCGTGGAGAGGAGAGAAGAAAGGAAAGAAAAAGAAGAAAAAGCTAGGTCTTGGAGTTTCAAGGTGATCAAAGAGGTC
>JANVCL010027222.1:0-26012 GCA_026546855.1 Erythroxylum incrassatum
GTTCCTGGTGATCTCATCCCTTTCTTAGGCTGGTTTGATTTTGGAGGAGCGATAAAACGCATGAAGCAGATCTCTGAGAAATTGGACGCAATCGCAGAAAAATGGATTGAAGAACACAAGTCGAAGAGTAGTGATTCGGAGAAAGATATCATCGATCTCATGCTTTCTACCATTGAGGATGACACCACCTACGGCTATAAAAAGGATACCATTATCAAGGCAACAATGTTGGTACGTTATATTTTACCTTAATTTTATAATTGCTTTAAAATCAAACTAATACTCAACATAAATTTGAACCAATGTAAATTTAATCAATTTAATTTATTGTTGAATTTAAATTTGTTGAATTTAATTCTAAATTTTAATGAAATTAACTTAAAGATATAGTTCATAGATATATTATTCATGAAAAAAGTATGTCAGACAATTTTCTCATTACAAAAAATTTGTTATAACCTGAGTTGAATAAAGTAACAAGCTGTGAATATTTTTTTTAAGTTTCCTGTAATTTTGTCTTTAACTAATAAATATAGTGTCTCATAATATTAACCATTTAATTATTTATAATAAATTCAATGCATATTTAAGAACAATGTTAATAAATTGAACATAATTTATAATTTGGCTCGTTAAAACTATTAAAGGGATGTCAATTTGTTTAAGTCTCCAGTTATTTTATTAATTACATATTTTTTATTTTATTAGTTTTGATACAATGAATAATTAATCTCAAACTAAAAAAATGGTATATTATAATATTTTGTTATAATTTTATTGCATAATTCAAAATTACTTAATAAATTAAACATAATTCGAATTCTAGATATTAAACTCTTTTAAGCCTTAAATTATTTTATTAATCATATAATAATTTTCTTTGTATTAATTTTGATACAATGGAAACTAAGTATAACACATCTTAATTTAAACCATGTTGTTAGAATTTTATGGTTGGTGGCTCGGACACCTCATCCATCACTCTGACATGGATCTTCAGCAACTTGTTAAACAATAAACATGTATTGGAGCGTGCCCAAGAAGAGCTTGACCAAAAAATTGGTAGAGATCGATTAGTGAACGAAATCGAGGCTGAGAATTTGTTGTACATCCAAGCCATTATCAAAGAAACCTTACGATTGTACCCACCTGGTCCATTGGGATTTCAGCGCGAGTCTATAGAAGATTGTTACCTTGGTGGGCATTTTATCCCAAAAGGGACTCGTCTGTTTACTAACTTAAAGAAGGTGCAAACAGACCCAAATTTTTGGTCCAATCCAAAGGAGTTCATACCTGAAAGATTTCTGACAACAAAAGCAAATGTTGATGTTTATGGTCAACATTTTGAGCTTCTTCCATTTAGCTCAGGAAGACGGTCTTGTCCTGGAGCCAGCCTAGCAATGCAAGAGATTTCATTGGCACTTGCAAGGTTACTTCAGGCATTTAACTTCCATAGACCATCAGATGAACCAATTGACATGGCTGCGAGCTCACGTATTGCCCTACTCAAAGAAAAACCTCTTGAAGTTTTAGTGACTCTGCGCCTTCCTCCTGAGCTCTATTAATAGTAGAAAATGAGTAAGCTAATAACATGTTCATGTTTATGTTTTTAATAAATAGAGGTCACAGTCTCCTACCTTTTATAAAGTACAATATAAGTCAAGAGTTAGCTTTTAAAAAATATCATCTTCTCAAAATAATATAGGTCTAATATTCACGCATAGCTCATCATTCCTCTTATATTGCCTTATACTATACTACCAAATTTTTTATATAGGGTGACAAAAAGGTAAAGGAAAATTATAGACTAAATTGTTGGAGTTTATAAATCATTTCCCTTAACTCATTCAAGGAAATCAAGCTTATTTCATATGCATACCAAACATTTATGTACAAGTAAGTTTTCTTTAGAGTGCAATATGTTCAATCTTAAATTCCATAGTTCAATAACCCAGTTCACTCTTGGTAAGTCCTACTTCATTTATTTGGAAGTGTTTGAAAGGTCTCATACACATTCAAAAGGATTCGGAAACAAAAACAATATCACAATCGTGACAGACACTCTTTCTATTGATACCACTACTTGTTCCTTAATATGCATATAGAAAAAGTCAGAACTGGGTTTTGAGGTCTTCTAGAAATGTTTTACTATATGTCTATAGTTTCTATAGCAACAACAATCAGACCATTTTGGATTTCTAAATCATGAGCTATAATCAAAATATCGCAAGCTGCACCAAAAAAGGGATAACATCAAGTCACATTTTTTGACATCAATTTACAAGGTCTTAGAGCCAGAATTAAGTCAAAGTTCCTTATAGAGATATTTAGCTCTATGTCTTAAGTTTCATATGCAACTGAAATGACACAATTTAGAGGTAATTAGGCTAAGTTATGACTCAAACAATGTGACTACCTCAAACAAACCCTAGATAGAATTCCACTACACAATACTCTCTTGTCATATTCAACTAATTCTATCCAAGATAACACCAAAATTGTAACACCCCACTCTCGCAAGACACATACCCGACATCCTGAGTGATGTCTAAGTACGTACCATGTTGGATATTGGATTTTCTGAATTTCTTATAAATTGCTTAATTGGTTATGTATGTTTATTTGTTGGTTGAAATTTTTTTATTTTAGAATTGGGTCATTAATTAGAAATTTGATGGAATAATTAGAAATTGAAATTTGAATTAAGGGTAGGATTAACTGAGAATTAAGTTGGTTTAAGTGGTTTGAAAGGGGTTAGAGTCATATAGGACAAAATAAGGGTAAATTTGGAAAGTTCATGTTAGTGAGGGGTATAATGGGAAGTTAAGGAAGACTAATAAAGGCAACATTAGAAGAGGAGAGGAGAGAGTATCGTGGAAGCCATAGGAGGAGGAGAAGAAAATGTGAGGGAGGAGAGAAGAAGAAGAAAATCGAAAAGGTTGGGAAAAAAGGAGGAAATTTTCGTGGAAAGAGGAAGATTCAAGGCTTTCAAGGTAAGTTTTCATCTTCTTCTTGCTCTAGTAAAAGGAAATAGGTTGTGGTTTTGTTGTGATGAAGAAATCCTAGAGAGAGAAAGAGGTTTGTGTAAAAGAAGAAGATTTGGGAGAACCTATAGGGTTTTTGGGTTTCTATGCTAGGTTTTGAGTTTTCTAACCTAGATGGACCATGGGTAGGTTAAATTGGAGCTTGATTAGGGTTAATGTCATTTTGTTGTGATTATGGAAATTGGGGGAAATTTCCAATGGAATTGGAATTAATGAGAAATTTTGGTTGCGTTAGGGAATCAAGAGCCTATCCAAGAGCAAGAGGAGGGAGGCCATTGAATTTGGATATTTCCAAGTGTACAAGGTGGGTAAATTATTTATAGTTGTTGTGTAATATGGGCAAAATGCTTTGTATATGTATTATGTGTTAAATGGCTTGTTTGAATTGTTGAGATGTTGAAATTTTATTATGATGTATACCATTGTGATAAAACAATTGAATTATTTTTATGTCAAGTTATGCATTGACAAATGCTTGACATTTTGATATGATTTTTATGCCATTGAATTGAATTATGGCATTTTGGTATAAAGAAAGCATGAGAAAATGAGATTTCGATATGATTGGTTTGAGCATGAAATTGATTGTGTTTGGGCGAGAGAGGAACCATTTCGTAGTCACGTGCACATCGACAAAAGCCTTCTCCCGACTACCCACTTGTGGCCCACTAGATCCGAAAATGGACTCGTTTCGTTCACGGTGTAAACTTCAGTTTCGCTGTTTTGTTTCACGAAACCCTCGAGCCATTTGGTTGTGCATTGTATTTTAATGTGCCAAATTATGCTTTGTAGGAATTACATCCAAAATGCCTTATGTGATGATGTTATGAATGATGAATTGTGAATGTTGAACTTCATTATGATGTGTATGCTTATGGGATTGGTTATTTAGATATACATGGTTGATTGTGTGGCTCATCGCCAATGGCTATAAATACTTTAGCCACTAAGCTGTGTAGCTCAACCTAATTTTTCCCACTCCTCAGGTGTAGGTCGAGAAGATCAGTAAATCCTTGCAGGCATTTGGACAAATTTTGAGAGAGTTAGCTTTTGTATTAAGTCAGTAGCTAGACTTTTGAATAGCTTTATAGGCATATTGAGCATTGCGCATCAAATGTATTTTGTAACTTGTGTTAAGGTTTTGATGTAATGTCGATATGTTATTAAAGTTATGTATGAACACTTTGTATGGACTACATTTTGATTTGGAAATGAATTGAGAACTTGAGAAGTTCCCTTATGTATGTGTTTATCTATTTTTGTGTACAATGCAAGTTTCAAGGGTTCACAGGGGTGAAAAGTGTGTGTTGTCTTCGACAGGAAAACTGGTTTGATTTGGGCTGTTTTTGACAAAATGATCTTCTTGGACTTTGTAGATTATCCTTTTAGTTTTCCAACGCCATATAGTTTGTGAAATTTGGATTTCGGAATGTAGAGTTATGGGTTTTGCAAGTGATGATGTTGTATGAGAGGTATGTATATGACAGCTTTGATGAATGATGAAAGTCTTTGTGTTCTATGAGTTTTGAGTTGTGATTTGGGAGTTTGATGCATTTATTTTGGTGATTGAATGTTTGAGGAGTGTTATTACACTTGAAAGGTTGAATTTGGGGTTATTATGGATGTATATGGTGTTAGGATGGAAGTTGGAAGCATTGGAGAAGCTTTAGAAGGAGTTTTGGGTCACCCATGTTCGTTAAACGGACATTAGGTCCATTTAACGGACCTTCTCGGGTGAAAAAGGACCCTTTATCCAGTGCATGTCCGTTAAACGTAACGAACCTTCTCGGGCGAAAAGGGGCTGTTTTGCCAGCCTATGTCCGTTAAACAGACATGCAGGTAAGCTACAGTAATTTGCGATTTTGATCAGTTTAGAGGCTGAATCTTGCTTTGAGGTCTTCATAAGAGTTGTATATATCGATGTCTTCTTTCCAATGGTTCAAAATTGAAAGCAATCCGACATTTGTAGTAGAAGTTATGGCAATCTCTCCAAGACATGTTCAGTTGGAATAAGGACATGAACATATTGGATTCTTTTGACCATAAATCCTTCGTCCAACCTCCAAATTGAGTGATTTTTGAAGCATTAGATTTCTAACACGTTTTTCTACCTCTCCACTAAAATTGGTAGCTTTTGGATTTGAATTAGAAAGGCTTGATTCAAAGCAAGTGAGGGTTCGTTGAAATAACCGTATAAGGAAACCCGCTTATGCTTTTCGGCTCCGAATCGGATAGTTGGGTTCCGGGAACGGGGTCCAACACCATGGTTGGGATTTAGGAACAGGGCCCAACATTAACAACTATTTTATAGGAGAGTGCTTCAACGCATGAAGACTTGAAGGAAGGGAGTGTTTTTGGCTCAAAGATGGGGAGAAGAGTGTAGTATTCAGCTAAAGAAAAAAAACCCTCTCAAAAGAACTACGAAATTCCCTTTTAATGGCCACCAAAAAGTGCCTTTGAAGAGTCATGACTCTTCCAAGAATTATGTCTCTTAGCGAAACATCATGACTCTTAGCCAAAGAACAGATCCTTTGGCAAAAAGTCATGTATCTTCACTTAAATTATGACAGTACATTCATGTCCATTCATTCTTATACATGAACCCCTTTTTGGCTGAATGGTCACAACCATTGGCCGAAACAACACATCCTTTCATCTAAAGTACACATACCTTAGTGAAAAGGTTTCATGTATGTTCATTATAAGGCAAGGTACATGATGAATCTTCCTTATTGACCGAATTCAACCTCTTGGCCGAATTCATCCTTTCTTGGTCGAATTCATGTATCCATGTGGAGACAATGAATTTTTACTCTAAATGCATACATGAGAAGATGTATTATGGTGTGCTACAACTCATGGTACACCCTAGTGTCTACTGTGCACTCAAGCACACTAGATTCCTTTATTTAGCACCACCAATTTCGCCCATTAAACTTTGGGTTTCAACTCCAACTGATACTCCTTAATTAGCTCTTCTAGCTTAACTAGTGTGAACACATTTATAGCTAGCTTCAATTCCCAAAAACCAAAGATGAGCTGGGGTAATCTCAATTGAGTCCAATTGAGCTTATCTCCAGCTTTCTAGCTATTAGCTAGTTTTAATGAGCTCCCACGAGCTCACCTTAAGCTAGCTTTAGACACTTAAGCTAAGGGAAAGTCATGTTAAGCAACTTATAGCTTACATGAGCTTCATTGAGCTCCCTGGAGCTGAGGTTTAGCTTCTTACATGAAACCCAAGCACTTTCAAATATATCTTGGTGCGTCAGATAGAATTTGTAGCACTTAAGCTATAAAATTCCAATAGATAGTGGATGTTCAAGGTAATGACCAGCGATGCATACTAAGATAATTGGCATTTTCAAAGTTGATAAAGAAGATCATATTATTATTGATAATGTACTTTGAATTAACGAATTGAAGTACTTGTTAAGTATGAGCCAACTATATGATAAATACTAGAAAGTATGTGATGGGGGAAGATCATGCATTGTATTTAGAATAGTTAAAAGTAGCATTGCTCTTTTGTTGCTAATAGAAGGAAATACAAATGTGAATCAATCTTCATGATTTCTTTAACCAAAATATGAAGTGAAAATGTCTATTAGTGAAGTTGTATGGATTTAGCATAAGAGGCTTGTACATACAAGCAAGGACCTCATCTCCATCCTCAACTCTAAATAACTTATTAACGGAATTCTAAAGATCAAATTTGAGAAAGACAAGTTTTGCGGATCTTACCAAAAGGGAAAACAAACCAAGAGCTTATTTAAGAGCAAAATGTTGATAACTTCCATTAAACTTTTGCAATTACTTTATATGGATTTGTATGGGCTAATCTAGGTGAAAATGTTATGTTTTGTCATAATTGATTACTTTAGTAAATTTACATAAGTCTTGTTCTTGGGTAACAAAGACAAATATTTTGGAGCATTTGTCAAATTTGTAAAAAAAAGGTTTAAAATGAAAAGGAGCTCTCAAGAAGACAAGTTCACGAAGTTAATAAAGAAAATTCAAAGTTTTGTAGACCTTCAAAGTGAATATCAAGTTAAGAACAAAAGAAGATCAAGGCATATCAAGATCATTTTATATTATGTATTATTTATTATAAACTCATTTTTGTTAGTTTGGTAATCTCAAAGGCTTACCTTGTACAAACATTTCATATCTTTTTATTGTATAAGTTTTCTCATTCATCAAAAGGTGTAAGAACTTTTGCTTCTACGAAAAAAGCCTCGTGATCTTTCAATCAGTCTTTAAGGAAAATTTGTTGTTAATCTTGTTTTTGGGAGGATTAGATGACCTATATAGGTTAATGGTTAATTAATATAGGTTAAAGTTATCAAAATTGATGTACTGAGAGTTCATATTAACATTAGTTGCCATGTTTGCTGACCAATATGTCATAAAAATATACCTAGTGGTTGACCACTAACTCAATGGTTAGTGAATATTTGCATTCAATGCATACTAGTCAACTAATATATTATACTAGTCAACTAGTACTCTACAACTAACCATTGGCTCCAATTACTATTTTGGAGTCCCAAAACTCTATAAATGCATATTTTTCTCATTGGTTCTTGGATCAAGAAGTATTTGAGTATCTTTCACACACATTTTAAAGTGTTTTCTAATCATTTGAGCATTTATTGTCTCACTTTGAATGAGTGAGCCTCTTTAAAATTATCAAAGTCATAAAATGAGTTATTTTAAGTTGTCAAATTTTGATGGGGTGTTTATGTATTATGTTTGGGGGATGTTTCAAATAGGATTGAGATTCCTCCACTTTGAAGAAAGATTGTAAAAGAGTTTTTCTTTACCGAGAAAAGATTATATAAAGGATATTCTTTGTTTTAAAAGAAAAATCATAGTGAAATTTCAAGAAGAGTCATAAGAGTGAACATAGGTAAGGATTATTTATTAACCTATAAATCAATTTATATTCTTTCTTCCTTATCCTCTTTAAATTATTATTTAATTGTTTGATTTATTTTTTGTTAAGTAATCTTTTTATTCTTATGCATATTAATTGTTATTAAATTGAGTTCATTTGTACAAAAAAATTATTAATTTTTGTAAACGTCCAATTCCCTCTCCCTTTTGGGTGTCATTAGCGAGTAACACAAATAAATTGCCAAAATCCTATAAAACTTTGCATCTTATGTCTCATAATATCTTCCTACTTTTAATTCTCGTAGACGTATATACAACTCTCAATTCTTTAAATATATAACAAAATGCAAACGCCTAATTATTGGGGTAACAATTATAATAGCTAATTGTAATATAAAAATTTGAAAGATCACCTTAGGCCAAACAAAAAACTCTAGACCAAAAAACACAAATATCAAAGACATATCTGGACTTATACTCTCATTCCCAGGTTGGAGCACCCTGTTCCTGTTAAGGTGTTCCAACCATGTGCAACTTAGTCTTGTTCATACATTTTTGTGGATCTCACATAAATATATGGATAATATTTAATAAAATATGGTAAAAAATGATTAACTAAAACAGAGGATCTGGTCCCTCGTTCCCATTGATGTACATTTTAGCTCTTTTTTTTAACAAGTTCGAAGTCAATCTAAAAGAGATGTTGTAAATATATTATTATTTATTAGGTTACTCCGTGTTTGCTCGTCTAAAATGTCGTCAACCAAAGAAAGTTGTGCTTAGCATAAGATTTGTATGTTTTTAAGGAAGAACTTCTCTTCCAATTTAGATAACATTGATGAATGAATAAGCATGAAATAAAACTAATATTTATATATTCTAGAGTTTGCAAAAGTAAAGAAGGTTAGCCTTGAAACAATCGGTAAAGTTATTTCTTTGTGACCATAAAGTCACCTTTTAAATCAAAGAAACAGCCACTTTATAAAAAAACAAAGAAAAGATTGCTTACATTTTGCGAGGAGCTTTATGCAATAAGTATGTTTCTTTTTCTAGTTTGCAAAAGTAAATTCAAAATTAAAATAAAATGGTATGTCTAAGAATATGGTTTGATAAAGATACAATTAATCGTTAACTAGGCAGCAATTTCTTACTGATTAAACATTTTTCTAGCAAATAACTTGTTATTTGTCGCAATGGAAAAAATGTATATGAAAATGCTGTAAGCTCATAACGCTGCTCATAATGTTGAGACACCAGTGATTCATGGCCGTGGCAGCCAGTCGTTTGATCGTGGCGAGATAAGGCCAAGTATAAAATCTCCCAACCATGTCTTACGTTTCAGCCTGTTCATATATTATATGACAGTTTGTCCTAATTCCAGCTAGGCTTCAATACAGAGTGTATATTCCAAATTTATTTGGGGATTTTTCCTGTATCACTTGTATGTAAATTGGCATGATGTTGTTTTTATGATCTGTACAGAACCAGTTCAAGTTCTAATCATCAGGGTAGTCACCAAAAGGCTATAACTTAGTGTAGTTTGTTGTGTGACCTTTTGCAGAGAAAATGAAGGTGGAAACAGAAGATATTTCCAGGGATATGGTGATGCCATCTTCTCCAACCCCTGATCACCTTCGCAAATACCAACTTTCTTGCCTTGATCAAATAAGCAGAGCAGACTATATGCCTTGGGTCCTTCTCTATCCCAAAACATCGGATTTCTGCATCCTAGAAAGATGCAACCTAGTTAAGAAATTTCTGTCTGAAACATTAACCATGTTTTACCCTCTAGCAGGACGTGTTGTGGAGAACACTTACGTAGACTGCAACGACGCGGGTGTCCTCTTTGTCGAGGTCCAGGCCAAGTGCACACTTTTAGACATTCTCCGAAAGCCGGATCCTCATGACTTCAACAAGTTTCTTCCAGTGGAACTCGATGATGTTCAAAACCTAGCTGTATTTCAAGTCACCTACTTCGACTGCGGGGGATTGGCCATTAGTTTTTGCCTCTCGCACAAGGTCGGAGACGCCTTATCTTTCTTCATGTTCCTCAATAGCTGGGCTAAAATCACTCGTGGCGACGACAAAGTCCCCGTTCCCCGCTTCGATTCGGCTGAAATTCTTCCTCCAACTGAGCTACCTATTCCAGGGAACGAGAATGACAAAGAAAAACTCGTTACAAGAAGGTTTGTGTTTGATTCATCCATCATACAGCTCTGAAAGAAAGATTTGCAGATAATAGGAACGTGGACAACCCGATTCGACCGGCGCGAGTTGAGGCCCTGTCAGCTTTCGTATGGAGCAGGTTCATGGCTATAATGCAAGCCAACGCAAGTCCAGGAAAATTCTACATAGTCCCAGTTATCCACTTGGTAAATCTACGTTCAAGAGCAGACCCTCGTATTTCAGAGCAGTGTTTTGGAAATTTTGGCGGGTGTGCTGTAGCAATACCCAACTTTCAGGCAGAAGATGGGAACTTTGGCATATTAACGCAGATTAGAGAATCAGTAAAAAATGTTGATAGCGAGTACGTTAAGAAACTTCAACAGAGAGCTGTACCCTTCGATTTTTGGCAAGAGAGGGCTAAGGAAATGCCTAGCAACGTAGAGTCAATTACGTTTATTATGTCTAGCTTGTGCAGGTTTCCAATATACGAAGCTGACTTTGGGTGGGGACGGCCAGTTTGGTCAGGGTCCGCTCGCACAACTACCAAATATACGGTTACCTTTATTGATGCTAAAGATGGTGGTGCTGTTGAAGCTTGGATTACCATGGCTGAGGAGGACATGGCTGCTCTGGAAATGGACCGTGAGCTGCTTGCTCTTGCCACTCCAAACCCTGAATGAGAAGCAATCTCTACTCTTTAGACTCTTTCGCCTTACACTTTTCTTTCGCCTTACACTTATAATCTAATGTGGGGTTAATTGCTTAATTCCACTAGGTTTGAAATAACTTTTTCTTCTAATCTTTTGGATTTCTTACGTTCTGTTAGTACATGAGTTCTAAGTTTGGCTTGTAACAATAATATCATCTCCACGTTATAATATAAGTATTTAAATGGTTTGATCATTAGCTATTATTTTTTATATGTATTAAATAAATTTTGAATACAAGTCATAAATTATATATTTTTAATAAATTATATGACTAATTAATAATTTAAAACTAAGGATAAATTCAATGTAATCTTTTTTATTTTTTCCTTTTATAATAACCTATAAATTTATTATAGAGAACTTAGGAATTGCATGAGAAACAATAGCATCATTCCAACTTTTAACCTTAGTGGAGTTTGAGGAGGAAATGAGAATAAGATGTTACTTCTTGCATTCAAGGAAACGTCAATAATTTCAAAGACGATAAATAAAATTGGCCAATGTTTTAAAAATTAGGAAGTTAAATCGGTAAGACAAAAGGTTCAATCACTTTAGACCATTATTCGGCTAAAGATTAAATAAAATTAAAGAATTTAAAATATGATTGAAAGAGGTTGTCCTTAGTCATCAAAGAATTTGAGAATTAATTGAAAAAATATTATTAAATAAAAATTAATTGATTTATTTTGGTTTGTAAGAACTTATTAATTTACAAAAATAAACTGATTGATTTTTAACAATAAGAGTTATTAAAGTAAATTAAACCAAAAATTAAAAACTGAACCGAAAATTTGGATAGTTAAGGATTTTACAGTTGAATCAATTGGTTTTTTTTAATCATTGGTATTGGAAAATAACATTTTTTTGGAAAATAATTAATGTCTTTATATTGAGAATGAGAAAACGCAAAGGAAATTATTGTTAAAGAAGATAAGAACATGATCAACAATGAGCATGGTCCTTTTAAACAAGGTTCTTGGTGCATATCCATTGCCATTTTTAGGGTTGACAAAGAAAATCATTTCTAGGGTAATGCTAGTGTTTGAATTCAAAATTCATTAAGTTAACAATGATCAGCATTTTTGGTTTCACTCTTATATAGAGAATGCTCCAAAATTTATAAAATTTAATTTTGAAATTAAAAAATAGAAAAAAAACTCTAAATATATTAATGATTGTCGATGCACACTAGGAAAAAGAGTGAAAGCCAAGTGTTTTGCTCTTGGTGGGATAGACACACATTTTTTCTTCAAATTTCAACGTAAATACCTTTGATCAAAGAGATGATCAGGTGGCTATTTCTACTCAAGTTTAGCTAAAAATTTTTGTGGAGACATGATACATGCTTAATTTTTGATACATTTAATCCTTGACACTTAGTGATTAATGCTTTAAAATACTTAAGACTCTCACTTTAGTTCATATTTGATCTTAGGTATAATTTGGAAGCATAATAGCTAAAATGGATCGAAAGGATACTCGTTGAGCCATCTTCTTGAGATTCACATTCAATTGGCTTCATAGAGCAAGAAGGAGAAGGGTTAGAATGAAGAGGAGATAAGAAAATACCAAAAGGAATGAAGATATACATTGTCATGGCTAGGGGATGTGTGTCACGCTAGTGAATTTGCCACCTTTCCCTCCTATAACCTAGTTTTTTACTATAAAAGCATTAAGTTGTGACGGTAGAGAGGAGATTGAAAATAGACGCGATTTTCTTCATTCCTTCTTTTGTTTTTGACATCTCCAAAGGTGATTCATAGGTCTTTCTTGAAGATTGATGGAGAAGATGGAGGTTTAACCTTCCTAGTGCTGGTTTGGAGGTAAAGTTGATGCCAAGGAGCACAGCTAAGCATATCATCTTTGTGTATCGTGTTCTTTCCCTCTTTTCGAATTGTTTACGTTATCTTGTAATTATTGATTGGGTATTATGTAAGGATGATTTTGACGCTCTATTAGATTGTTTTCATGAGAACCCATTGCTAGAACTTTGAATACGATACTCAATAGCTCGTTAATTAACCCTCTTTAGGTTGTTGGATTAAACTTAGAAAGCTTATTTTAGGTTATCTGATAGTTAGGGTTAATTAACGAGCTCTTCTTGATTAACTACGACCTAAGGAGAAACCGGGATTAACAAAGTTTATTGTTAATTCACGATCAACAGTCTAAAGAGAGGTGAGAAGATGATACTGCAATGACTTATGTGAAATTCTGTATAGGTTGAGATTAAACCGAAGAACCAGATTTCAAACCATTCATCAATTTTATCACTTTGTTGTTGTTTAATTTAAGTTGCTTTTATATATTCATTTTTAATTTACTTTCTAATTTACATTGAACCAAACCCCTTGCTTTACACATACGTATAATTTAGGAAAGTAATTAGATTTAATCTCTGTGGCATCGACCTAGACTCACCACTACTATAGTTATAAGTCTAATTATTTTATGTAGTGTTATGACGCACTACCAATTTTGGCATTATTGTCAGGGTTAATATCCTTTTCTTTTCTAAATTTATTTGTTTTATTTTATTTTTATTTTTGGTTAATTTCATTTCTTGTTTGGTTAGTTACACTACATGACACGATCTTCTCACTTTGGTGAATTGAAATTTGGTGAAATTAAAAAAACGCTACATAGATCGAGAAGAAGAGTTGCAAAAAGTTTCAAGGATCTATCACCACCTGACAGGAGACTTGATTCTTCACCTGGAATTCAAATAGCTTTAGATTTGATTTTTGATTATTCTAGTGTTTCCGTTTTTGAAACTAATTCTGACATGGCATAACAAAGTAATGCTCGCACTCTTAAACAGTTGGTTGCTCTTGATTTTAATCATCAACCTTTGTGCATTGATTTTCCTGCTATTTATGTTACTTTTAAGCTTAACTCTGATCTAATTAATCTTTTGTCTACTTTTCGTGGTATGTCAGGTCTCATAAGCACCTCAATGAGTTCCATATAGTCTGTTCTAGCATGAAGTCATTCAGGATCAAAAAGAGCATATTAAGTTTAGGGCATTCCCATTCTCATTGGGGCACACTGTCAAGGATTGGTTTTACTATTTGCCATCTGGATCAATCACTACTTGGAATGAAATGTAGAGACATTTTCTGGAGAAGTACTTCCCTACTTCTCGAGCTACGAATATTCGAAAGAAAATATGAGCAATTCGATAACACCATAGGGAGACGTTATATACGTACCGAAAGTGTTTCAAAAGGTTGTGTCCTAACTGCCCTTACCATCAAATCACTGAACAGCTTTGATCCAATACTTCTATGAGGGTCTTCTGCCATAAGAAAGAAGTATGATATATGCAGCAAGCAGAGGTACATTGGTAGATAAGACATCATTGAAGCTAGAAATATGATTTCCAACATGGCTACTCAACTATTCAACATTCGAGAGGATCCCAGACCATTTAAAGTCAGTGAAGCTAGTACTACCACGTTGGAGCAACAGATAGCTAGGTTGACATCTTTAGTGAGACAAATGGTTGCAAATGGTGCTCAACATGTCAACGTATGTGGAATTTACAAAATGGTAGGACATCCCACTGATATGTGTCCATCCTTGTAAGAGATTTCCACGGAACAAGTTAATGCTTTCGGAAGTTTTTCGAGGCAACCACAAAGGAAGTACGATCCTAGCTACCCTTATGCATAGAATTCAGGATGGAAGAATCCTCCATTCAACAGTTATGGGCAGTAAGGACAACAACAAGGCTCCTACCAATAACTATATCAAAGATAAGCTCAACCATCAAGTTCTGGATCTTCATTGGAAGAGATGATGAAAACGTTGACTCAGAATATCACTCAGCTCCAAAATAATGCCATACAATTCCAACAACAAATAATATATAGCATTCAGAATATGGAGAATCAATTGAGTCATATAGCTACTAGGAATGTCAATTTTGACCCGGCCTAGCCCGATTTTGGCCTGGGTTGTCCGAGCCACAGGCTAAAGATTGTCTCAATGCAAATTAGAAGTAATAAAGAGATAGAGGCACCACATAAGACTCCTATTATTAGCGATGATGAAGAATCTGAAAGGGAACTTGAAGTGTCTCCAAAAGAAGCTGAAAAGGGAACTAAGGTAAATTCTTAATCTCCTATGATTAAAAATTTTACTAATACTTTGCCTCATTTTCCTAGCAAGGTTGCCAAATTGAAGAAAGAGGAGAAAGATAATGAGATTTTGGAAATGTTCAAAAAGGTAGAGATGAACATACCTTTAATAGATGCCATAAAGTAAGTTCCACAATATGTCAAATTTCAAAAGAAATTGTGCACGTCCAAAAGGAAATTAAAAGGAGACGAGAAAGGGAGTATGGAAGAAAATGTGTTTGCGGTCATTCAAAGAAAGCTTAGCCTCCCCCAAAGTGCAAGGATCCAGATATGCTTACAATTCCTTGTAAAATCGGTGATGCTAGATTTTAAAAAAAAACAATGTTAGATCTAGGAGTTTCGATTAATGTCATGCCATATTCCATTTACACTTCGTTGAATTTGGGATTTTTGAAAGAAATGAGTGTTATAATTCAATTGGCAGATAGATTTAACGCTTATCCTGAAGGGGTTGTAGAGGATGTTTTAATGAAGGATAATTAATTGATTTTCGAGTTGACTTTTATGTATCGAACATGGAGGGAGAACCTTCGTCTAATTCTGCACCAATCCTTTTGGATCGACCATTTTTTAAGACATCAAAGACAAAATTTGATGTGGAAGTAGGAACATTGACTATAGAGTTCGATGGTGAAATTGTTCGCTTTAATATTTTTGAAGCAATGAGGTACCCTAGTAATGTTCATTTTGTTTTATTAATTGATGTCATTGATTGCTTGTCTTAAGAAGTTTTTGATATGGAAGACAAAGATGAGTTGGAAATCATTCTGCATAAGTTTACAGGAAAACACTTTGCAAAATTCTAACTTATTCATTATAGTTGAGATGGAAGAAATTGTTCTAACATTGTAATCACTGCAATCGATGTCAAAAAGGTATGTGTTTCCAAATATTGAACTGCCAATATCTCATATGAAATCTCTACCTTCGGTTGGGTAGGAATCTACTATTGAACTAAAGCAATTACCGAATCAGTAGAAATATGTGTTTTTAGGAGAAACAGAAACACTTCCAATAATTATAGCAAGGAACATAACCAAACTTCAAGAGGAAAAGCTCATTTGAGTGTTTAAAGACGACATCACAGCTATGGGGTGGACCATAGTTGACATTAAGGGTATTATCCCTTCGACATGCATGCATCGAATTCTTTTGGAAGAAGGATCCAAACCATTAAAAGAATCACAAAGAAGATTGAATCCTCCGATGATGGAATTAAAAAAAACGAAGATCTTAAAGTTGCTTGATGTTAGTATAATCTATCTAAATTTATATAGTAAATGGGTAAGTCCAATCCAAATGGCACCAAAGAAGACTAGGAATACAGTGGTGAAAAATGAGAATAATGAGTTTGTCCCTACAAGAATTCGAAATGGTTGGCAAGTATGCATCGATTACAGGAAGTTAAATATTGCTACACGCAATGATCACTTTCCACTCACATTCATCAATCAGATGCTTGAACGACTTGCGAGACGATCTCACAACTATTTTCTTAATGGGCATTCAGGTTATAACCAAATTGTGACAGCTTCGGAGGATTAGGAGAAAACAACCTTCATATGCCTATTTGGTACATTTGCCTACAGAAGGATATCGTTTGGACTTTCCAATGCCCTAGCCCCCTTTCAAAGATGCTTGGTAAGTATTTTCTTCGAGTATGTTAAGCACATTATTAAGATCTTTATAGATGATTTAACTATCTATGAGGATTCATTTGATGCATGCTTGGATAATTTAAATTGTGTACTTGAATGATGCATTGAAACTAATCTTATTGTAAATTCTAAAAAATGTCATTTTATGGTTAAACAAGGAATAGGTTTGGAACATGTAATCTCATCTAAAGGAATTTAGGTCGATAAAGCTAAGGTAGAAATTTTGCAAAACTTACCCTACCACACAAATGTGCAGAAGGTTCATTCTTTTCTTGGACATGTAGGTTTTTATCACAGGTTTATCAAAGACTTCAGTAAGATCTCAAGAAATCTATTTCATTTTTTGCACAAGGATATGCCCTTTGACTTTGATAAGGGATGCAAGGAAACATTTGACAAGTTGAAAGAACTTTTAACTTCGATACCAATCATTCAATCACCTAATTGGAGTCAACCATTTGAGATTATGTGTGATGCAAGCAATTTTGCTATAGATGCCATCCCTGGTCAAAAATGTGGCAAGATGACTCATATCATTTACTACGCTTCCCGACCACTCAGTCCAGCACAATGCAACTACTCCACGAAAAATGAACTTTTAGCCATTATGTTTGCTTTAGATAAACTTACATATTACTTGCTTGGTTTTAAAGTGATTATATATTTTGATCATGCAGTATTAAGGTATCTTTTATCAAAGAAAGAATTGAAGTAAGACTCATTAAATGGATTCTCTAGCTCCAAGAATTTGATTTGGAGATCAAAGATAAGAAAGGTGTAGAGAATTTAATCGCGGACCACTTGAGTCAAGTTATGAAGGAAGAGGATTCAATACCATTTTATGATTTATTTCTAGATGAGCAACTACTAACTCTTCAGGATAAGGTACCATGGTATGCTGATGTTGTAAACTATCTAGTGAACCTTGAGATACCTAATGATTTGAGTAAAGCTAAATAGAACAAAATAAAAGGCAATTCAAATTTTTATATTTGGGATAATCCTCAATTGTGGAAGTGCTGTTCTAACCAGGTGATTAGGAGATGTGTGTTAGAACATGAATATGAATCTATTTAAAAAAATTTCCATTCGTATTGGTGGTCATTTTGGGCCTAATAGAACTAGTAGGAAAATACTTGAATGTGATTTAATTAACCAAATATATTTTGAGATTCCTATATGTTTTATAAAGCATGTAAATAATGCTAGGTTTGGAACATTGCGAGCATTGATTAGCAATAGGGGTACTCATTTTTGCAATCAAGTGTTGCGAAATCTTTTGAAGAAGTACCATATTACGCATAAGGTGTCTACAACCTACCATCCATAGACAAATAGGCAAACAGAAGTGTCAAATAAAGAAATCAAGTCAATCATTAAGAAGATGAAGAGCCCAAATTGTAAAGATTGGAGTCAACGACTTGACGATGCTCTTTGGGCATATAGGACCGCATATAAGACATCGATTGGCATGTCTCCATACCGACTGATTTATTAAAAGTTATGTCATCTTCCAGTGGAGATTGAGCACAAAGCTTTTTAGGCAATTAAGTAACATAATATGAAGATGGAAGCGACGGGTGAGTATAGAAAATTGCAACTGAAAGAATTGGAAGAGTTTGGGCTTGACTCTTATAAGAATGCAAAAATTTACAGTGAAAAGACAAAGCAATTTCATGATAAGATAATTGTTAGGAAGAATTTTACTGTTGGACAAAAAGTTCTTCTCTATCATTAACAACTTAAGCTTTTCCTAGTTAAATTACATTTGGTTGGGTTGGACCTTTTGTTGTTATTAATGTGTTTCCGCATGGTGTTGTTGAAGTTGAAAGCTTACAGACGAATAAGAAATTCAAAGTCAATGGTCATCAACTGAAACCCTTCTATAATGGATTCCAAGTGGAGGATGTGGAAGTGATAGGGTTAGAAAACCCTTCTTATTAAGATTGAGCAACATGGAGTCGAGCCAACAACGATAAACAAAGACACTGCTTGGGAGGCAACCCAAGTGAAGTTGATTTTTGTTTATTTATATTTTCACATTTTTTATTTTCATTAAATGCTCCATTTCTTGAATTTGATGTTACATTAGAGACAATATAAGTTTTAAGTGTGGCGGTGGGGATTTTAGTTTTTATGTATGTTTTTTAGCTTAATTGTTGCTTGTGTGACGTCTTAGGTATTTTCAAAATCGAACAAACAAACAGACATTTTCTCTTTTTCCATTGCTTTTAAGACTATACAGTCATAATTTGAGCATGAATTGATTAGAAAAATCAATGGAAACTTTCGCATGTATTTTTGTTCTTGTGATTGGTCAATATGCATCATCTTTAGAAGAGTAGTGACTAGTGGTAGACGAAACCCAGTGAGATTTTGAGCCTTATTAGACTGACAGATTAATATCAGCCTCATTGTATTTTGTTTATATATAACGTTCATGACATGTACATCCTAACTTTGCTTTGATTTTCTATTCAAAACCACATTTTTATCACATGCATAAACATGAAAATGATTGGGCTTTTTTTATTTTTACAAGCTAAATTAGTCAATAGTCTACCTATTAATATGAATTATCCTTTGTTAAGCCTCTCTTAAGCTTTATTAGCCTTTCTTTTTATGCTAACCCCATTACATGCTTTAAACTAAACCAAGTGTCCTATCTAAGCCTCAAAACTAGTGGTGCATTAGTTAATTGTTAATAATTATGGATGTACAAAAATATAAGTGTAGGGGTGTGCATATGTGTGGGATGGTTATTATTTTTGGGATTTCATTTTACATTTTATTATTGAAATTCTCATGTCGATGTAGCTTCTTTTAATTTGTATTACAAAAAAAAAGAGAAAAACAAAAAAATTGAATAAAAGTATCAAGGAGGAAATACATTTGTTTTGAAAAGTTGTTCATTTGTTTTCTCCTCGCAAAGTTGTATTAAATCGGTGATTTGAGTATGTTGCATATAAGGTAGATGTTGTTTTGGAAGGAACATTTCTTATAGTTTCAGTGTGTTATTATCGGTAATTTTTACAATTGATTCCTTCTAATTGTTATACTTCATATGGTTTATAGTATGAGAGCATGAATTTGAGTTGTGAAATATAATTTTTGCATTCATTATAGCTGATGGTACCCAGTTTTGAATGAATGTTAGCATGTACGCTTGATGTTTCATTGAGTGTTACTTTTGCTTCACTAGCTTGATGGCTTTTATGCTATATTACCCAAATACATCTCACCTTACCCTTGCCCACATTTCAACCTTATAAAAGTCCTTTGATTCATGATTATGTATATGACTCTTAGTGATAGAGAAATGAAATAATATATAAAGTTGTGGAAAGTCATGATCATGAATAGTGTTTGAGTGTACCTATAAATCTATATTATTTAACCACATTCTATCCAAGCCCACCTCTAGATTGCTCAGTTTCTAAGGGTGATGAATGTTGATTGATCATAAGTATAAGCTTTGAATGTTGAGTTCTGGCTATGGTTTTAAAGTTATTAATCTTTGCTTATGACTATTCATTCTTGGAAAATATAGAAAATGAGTAAGTGTTTTAGTTTGTGACTTTGGTTTTGACAATTTTCCCGAGGATGGTCAAATGCTAAATGTGTGGGAACTTGATATGTGTTTAATTGTTGATACATTTAATCCTTGACACCTTGTGACTAATGCTTAAGACAATCATTTTAGTTCGTATTTGATCTTGGGTATAATTAGGAAGCATAATAGCTAAAGTGAGCCGAAAGCATAATTGTTGAGTCATCTTATTGAGATTCACACTCAATTGGCTTTGTGGAGTAAGAAAAAGAAGGGTTAGGAATGAAGAGGAGAGAAGAAAATATCAAAAGGAATGAAGATATACATTGTCATGGCTAGGGGATGTGTCTTACGGTCATGACAAATTTATCAAAGTCATGAGACTAGTGTCACGCCCATGACACATGTTCACAGACGTGACACACTAAGTCACGCCCGTGAACTTGCCACCTATCTCTCCTATAACCTAGTTTTTTACTATAAAAGCATTAAGTTGTAACGACTAAGAGGAGATTGAAAACAAACTCGGTTTTCTTCATTCTTTCTTCGATTTTTGACATCTCTAGAGAAATTTATGGGCCTTTCTTGGAGATTGATGGAGAAGATGGTGGAAAAACATTCCCAATGTTGGTTTAGAGGTGAAGTCGACCCCAAGGAGCACAATTAAGTATATCATCTTTGTGTATCGTGTTCTTTCTCTCTTTTCGAATTGTTTACATTATATTGGGTTTATTAATTTGGTACTGTGTAAGAATGATTTAATGTTCTATTGGATTGTTTTTCATAAGAACCCATTACTAGAACTTTGAATACGATACGTAATAGTTGTGTTTAAATTCGTTTATGGCAACTAATAGTATTATATCATTACGAATAACGTAACCTAAGTTAAATAATCTGAGCTTGTGTGATTATTTCCTAGATTGGTTTGTTTTTCTTACTCGTAAAGCGACTATTATATTAAACTTAGCGATCTTATTCTAGGTTATTTGATAGTTAGGGTTAATTAACAAGCTCTTTTTGATTAACTACGACCTATGGAGAAATCGGGATCAATAAAGCTAGTTATTAATTCATGATCAATATTCTAAAGAGAGGTGGAAGACGATAATGTACTAACATATGTGAAATTATGCGTAGGTCAAGATTAAACTGAAGAACTGGATTTCAAACCAATCATCAATTTGATCACTTTGTTGCTATTAAATTTTAGTTGCTTTTATATATTCATTTTTACTTTGTTTTCTAATTTGCATTGAACCAAACACCCCCAGCTATTTTACGTACATGTATAATTTAGGAAATTAATTGGATTTAATCTTTGTAGGATCGACCTAGACTCACCACTGCTATAGTTGTAGATCTAGTTATTTTGTGTAATGTTATGACACATTATTAAGATACTTGAAAATTTGCTCTTGATTTTGTATGATGTGATTAGTCATCAAAGCCTTATCCATAATTTTCATGAACAATAGCTCACCGATATATAACAACTCCATCTACACAATCTTGATCAAATAGAGATTTGTTCTTTGAATTGGCTAAAATTTAAGCCAGAGTTCAACATACATAAGTCTTTATTCTCTACAATGGAATTGACGTTTGGTGGTCTCTGGCATATATAGATTTAGTTGTATCTATTGATTAGATAAGTTGAAATTATTAGCTCTTCCATTTTATGTATCATGTACTAGTGATTTATTAAGGTGAAGTATGATTTGTTATCATCTTGTGGATGAGCATTGAAACTAATTGGACATTGTAATCATTTTGATGATAGTGAAATTCGGACTGTGGTTTTTTACTCTCACTGACATTGAGGGAGAGGTTTTTTTATGTTAAATTAATGTGACTACTGTTTATTTTTATTAATATGACCTTCAAATTTGGAGCTTCCTTCCTGTTAAAATGGTATTAGAGCCAATTTCCATTTATGAACTGTTGTTTGTATAATGAAACCTTAACATAAATAGAATTATTAATCTAAATAGGGCTAATTATGCTCTCATAAAGGATAAAATGGAAGACTTAATCTATATAAAGGAATATTATTTACCTTTGTTTACAATAGAGAAACCTAAAAATAAATCAGAAAAGGAATAAGCTTTTCTATACTGATAAATTTAGCTATATCAAACAATAGGTATATGATAATGTGTTGAACCACATTGATGTGTAAATACATGCTCAAGTACTTTAGAACAAATTGGAGAAAATTTATGTAATGAAGATAAAGAGTAACAAACTATTCATGATAAAGCAGACGATGGCCTTGAGATACAAGGATGGAGATTCAATGACAGAATATTTGAATACCTTCTAGGGAATCCTCATTTAAATCTCTTCCACGGGAATCAGATTTGATGAAGATGTTCAAGGTTTACATTTTTCTTGGCACCTTACCTGCTCGTAGGAGACCTTTATAATATCCTTAAGTAATATTGCTAGGAGTGTTCTTTTGAATGAGAAGATGAGAAGGAAATCACAGGGTTTTTCTTCATACTTAAAGGCTTTAATTACATAATTTAGAGGGAGAAGCAAAAGTTGAGGTCCCAAAAATAGAGATCACAACATGAGAAAAAAATACAAAGATCTTGAATCCCATCATTTTAGGAAGAAAAGGGACATCAAGAGATATTGTTACAAGTGGAAGAAAGAAAACAAGGAGAATAAGAAGGCAAAAAAAAAGAAAACAAACCCAAGTGCAAATGATGATAGGGTTAATATCACTCCTAAAGATCTCATGTTAGTTCAAGACTTGATAACGTCAATTTTGCTTATGATGAGACGAGTTAGGTGATAGAAAGTGGTATTTCTTTTTATGTTACAGCTAGAAGAGATGCATTCACATCCCATACACATGGTGACTTTGGCAGTGTCAAAATAGCAAATACAGGTATGAGTAAATGTGCAAGCATTGCAAATGTGTGTTTGGTGACTTTTAATAGGTCCAAGTTAACTTTAAGCATATTAAGCATGTTTTGGATATTAAGCTCAATATTCTATCTATTGGTAAGCTTTGTGATGATGGATTTGATAGCAATTTTTTAAGTGAAAAATGGAAGCTCTTTAAAAGATCCATGATTACGGCTAGAGGTAAAAAGTAATCCACTCTATATTTAAATCAAGCCAAGATAGTTAAAGATGTTGTCAATGCAACTGAATCGGGTAATGAAACTGAGTTATGGCATAAGCAGCTAGGTCACATGAGTGGGAAGGGAATCGCAGTTTTGGTCAAGAAGAATTTGCTATCTGGGATTAAAAAAAGAGCGCACTTGAATAAATGTGATCAATATCTAGCAAAAAAGCATAACAAATTGTCCTTTAAGACTCTTTTGGACCTGAGGTACTAGAATTAGTGCATTATGATATTTGTAGTCCTATGAAAATTGTCTTTTAGAGGTGTTTATTACTTTGTGACTTTTCCAAATGACCATTTGAGAATATTTGTTTTTACACCTTTAGATCAAAAAATTAAGTCTTATTTGTTTTTAAGTAGTTTTAGGCCTCAGTTGAGAAAGAAACTGTAAAGAAATTGAAATGCATACAAAATGATAATGGTGGTGAGTACCTAGGACCATTTGATGCCTATTATAAAGAACAAGGATTCAGACATCAAAAGACACTACAATTTAATAGCTTGGCTGACAGGATTAATAGAATATTGGTTGAAAGGTTTAGATGTATGCTTTAACTTGTCAGTTTGCTAACTTATTTTTGGGCTAAAGGCTTGAGCATTGCAGTTAATGTCATTAATCTCTCACTATGTATTCCTTTACAGCTAAACGTGCTAGATAAAACTTGGTCTCACAAGAATGTATCGTATGACCATTTGCGTGTTTTTGGTAACAGAGCTTTTATTCATACTCCTAAAGATAAAAGTACAAAGTGATTTTGATATAGTTCCTCATGTACCAAAAGAAAGGAACAAGATGCAAATGGTACCTATAATAATCAATCAGATGTAGTTTATGTTGATGTTGATGTTGATTTTACTACAAAGGAACCAAAACCCAAGAATGTTGAAATGGAGTAGTCAACAAAGGAGATCCCTGAAAAACACATTAAGAAGGTCCATTATAACTCATTTACCCTCTACTAGATACCCTTTATATAATTATGCCTTACTAATTAATGCAAAAGAACCAAAATGTTTTAAGGAAGCTATCAAAGATAAGCATAAGAATAAGTGGATCAAAGCGATGTTGGATAAGATGCAATCTTTATATGATAACCACACCTTTGAGTTGGCTAAATTGCCCAAAGGTAGGAAAGCACTGAAAAATAAGTGGGTGTTTAAAATTAAACTTGAGGAACATAACTCAAGGTCAAGGTACAAGACAAGGCTTATTGTTAAAGGGTTTGGACAGGAGAAAGGTACTCATTTTAAGGAAAAAAATTTCTTCTGTAGTTATGAGAACCTCTATTCAAGCACTGCTTGGTTTAATAGTCAATCTTGACTTGGAAATTGAGCAAATAGACATGCCTTTCTTCATAGTGATTTGAATGAAGAAATCCACATAGAGCAATCAGTGGGATTTAAAGTGAAAGGGAAAGAAGATCATGTTTACAAACCGAAGAAAATTCTATATGGGTTAAAGTAGGTTTTGAGACAGTGGTATAAAAAATTTGAATCAGTCTTAAAGCAACATGATTATATAAAGACTACTTCAGAAAACTGTGTTTTTATGCAAAAGTTCTTTTATGATGATTTTATTATCCTTTTACTCTACGTATATGATATTCTCATTATTAGAATGAATGTTTGTAGGATAAACAACTTAAAGAAACAATTGGATAAATCTTTTACCATAAAGGACCTGGTTGGTATAAAACAAATGTTGGGAATTTCTATCACTCGGGATAGATGAGCAAGGAAGGTATACTTGTCATAAGAAAAGTACATTCAAAAGGTGCTTAAAATATTTTGCATGGATAAGGCCAAGTGTTAGGCCTCGTTTTCGGAGCTCGACATTCGGAATCATAAAATATGAGCATATTATCCTGTAGGGTCATTTCAATGAAATCCCATTAATCATCATCAGTTCATCTTCATGCTCTGATACCACACTTTTGGGCCTCGTTTTCAGAGTCCAACTCTTGCTTTGAAACTATAAGTGACATCCAAACGCGCATCCCACAAGGGTGGCATGCCCACACCAGTCAGTCACTATAATGAAACTCATTTCTCCTATTTCAGAACAGATTTTGGGAAACTTCAAACTGGAATTATAATTTGACTTCTTCAGAACATTTGTATTTCCATGCCTCTAGTTTATTTAGAAACAAGAATGATCTCGTTTCAAGCTCTACAGATCAAGATACCCTCAAAATACCGAAGTATATTAAGTCAAATATCCAGTTCATACTCTTCCAACTGATACCCTTACTTTGATTCAATAAATATTTTCAAATCAAAACCAAATGCTATCAATTTTTATGTAGAGGTATAGAAATGTATTAGGAAACTATTGGTTCAAAAATCAAGTCATTCGGAGGTCAGATGACAAAGTTATGGCCAAAAGAGTTAAATATGTTTAGAGTTGGAAAATCCTTCGGGTGCGATCGCAAGGAATAGAAGTTGCAATCGCAAAGATGATGGTGCACTCGGAAGGAAGGCAGGTGCGATCACAAGGATGAAGGTGAGATTGCAAGAAATGAAGGTGTGATAGCAAGAAATGAAGGTACGATCGTAAGAATGCCCGTTGCTATCACAACAAAAGATGTCCCGCGTATACTACCTATGCGACAACACTAACTTCAAATGATCATAACTTTCAACTCTAATATCCAAAAATCACGTACTTTATATCGTTAGAAAGCTAAAGAAAGATCTACAACTT
>JANVCL010027330.1:0-10186 GCA_026546855.1 Erythroxylum incrassatum
CTTGAATTTTGTTGTACTGCTAGATTTTGTATAAGCTTTGTAAATAGTCGTTTGATGGTACCAGTGTAAACTTGATGAATGATTGGTTTTAAAAATTAGTGATTTGCAAGTATGTTAGATGATACCTTGTTTAGTTAGATTGCCATGTGTATATCGGATTTGTTTGCTCTAACATACCATCATCATAAGGAATGTACTTGAATGTCCTTCGGGTATTCGGGTATTTGCCTTATGGTAGTGGGATGTTGCAATATCCTTATTTTCTTTTGCTAACTTCTTTCCTTTATATAATAGTTATGACATGATTAAGAATGTGCTATGTTTTCTTTCCAATCAGAGGGACGATGGGAGTGGGTTTGTGCATAGGGAATTATTAGTTTTTTTTAATGAATGTGTCAAAGTTAGGAGGAGACAAATGAAAACATGATTAGCTAAGAACAAGCTATATGGAGTGTGTAATCAATAAATGATAATGACTAGGGTGTCTTAGAAAGGAAAATTATTATGAATACAAGCAAAAGGAAATGACATAATGGAAAGTAAGGAAAGTTAGTCAAGTGAGAAGATGGAGCTTGATTTAAAGAAATTTCAAATTAGAGGACAAATTTAAAGATTAGGCACGTAGCTAAGGCTTATAATGTTTGGTGGCTCCTCAAAATCTTTGCTGTCTAAACGTCCCTTAAGGTTTTTCTAAGAACGAGAAAAGACAAAATTGATATCTTCACTTAATTTATTAATCTATAGCTTTCTAATTATTTTTATTTAATAAAGTTTTCTTAATATTTTGGTCTCTGATAATGGCTCCAAAAACTTGATGTGTGATGTGTGTGTGTGTGTGTGTGCGTGCGTGCGTGCGTGTGCATGTGTGTATGAAACATAAAATAATGCAAGAAATCACTTAAGACAACCGCACCTGTAATTTTTAAAAATATAGTTTGGTGAGTTGACTGTCAATATTACAAGGACTGCAACTACTAGTACTAACTATGTTTCTCTTGTATAATCTAATAAAGAGAATGATTGAATAAACATCTAATTAAATAAATTGAAATAACAGTAAAAAGTTACCAATCCGAAGGAATAGCTAAGAATAATAACTAATAGACAAATAAGATCTAAGTAAATAATCCCTTATATACCTTTCCTACACCTGAATTTAAGCTAACTTAATGTTTGATCTTATTTTCTTGGGTTAATAAGAATTCTTAAGTAACAATTATATTCTTATATTCTTTCTCAAGACATATAACCCTTATCTTTATATTGATTGATTGAAATCTCTTTTTAATCAAAATCTCTAAAAAAAGTATTAATTTATTTTTTGAATTCCCAAAATAGGTTTGACAATAATTTAGGAGATTTATATGACCATATCTTTAAGGTTTCATACAACTCTTATTGTTTATGCTTTGACCTACTCATACATATGATTTCTCAATCTTTATATACAAAATTCAATATTACATCTTTTACATTCTCTACTTTAATTGAACATAATATGCAAACATAAATAATTCTTAAGAAAACTAAAATCTTATAGTAAATAAAGAAATCAATGCAAAATCATAAGTCTAATATTTGTCCCACATAGATCTATATCCCAATTACTTTATATTTAAACAAAAAACCTACAGTAAAGAACAAAAGAAATAAGATTAATTTATATAGATCTTAAATCTTGAATATTCTTAATTAACCTTTTGGTTTTTCTATAAGGCTGTTTTCTTTTTAGTCCAATCTTCTTTTTAGCTTCAAATTGCTTTTCCTTACGTTCTATCCAAATTCCCTTTCTTCTTTACCCCTCTCTCTAGTGAACATAAAATCTTAGAAATTCTAACCAACATATGTCAAATATAAGATCGTATCGAATCTTGTGTTGCTTAACCTACCTCTTTAAAACTTTTTTATAATAATTATGATAAACATGAGCCAATAATACGAGACTTTGTTTCCCCTATGTTGACATATATATACAGAATATGGTACCATATTAGCAAATGCTTGGAGAAATAGAATGACATAGTGTTGAACACGATAGTAATATGGTTATGTATTTATGCCATGTTGTTTATGTAGCAAGCTCTCCTAAAAATATAATATAGTATTTAAGAACACTATACGAACATGGTATTGTGTTTGCATTATATTTTGAGTCCTTACCCTAAAATCTAGCAAAGTTGCTCTAACTTGACTATCATGTTTCCAAATTAATTCCTTCTTCTTTAAAGCACTGAAATAGGACCTGAAATAACATATAAGTCATTTTAAGCACCATATGCTATAAAAACATCAAAATTCAAGCATAACAATCTAAAAATCAAGCTAAAAGATAATTTAGTTAGAATTTATCATAAAAAGATGATGAAATTTCTCATATTATATAGAAAATAATCACAAAATATATATTGGAGATTTGTATCACATGAGGAGAGAAACGAAGATGGATAGCCCTATACTAATGGATTAAGTGGTATATTTAGAATCTAACATGCCTATGAGTGGGGTAAGAAATTATAAGGAGATTAAGAGACCCAAGAAAAGGAGAATTAAACCTTCATTTAAGGATCAACCAAGATGAAGACCTTGGGTAAGGAGACTAGCTAAAAGACTTATAAAGAAGTCCTTATTTTGAGGCCACCTAATGATTTAGTTGTTTTTATTTCAGTTTAGTAGCTTAAGAAATCTCATGAATTTTTATAATTGTTTACATAATTTAATTTGATGCATATGTTTTAAGTTAAAATAAGTTTAAAGTCATAAATTCAAATATGATTTAATGTTTTTAATTTTATTGAACAATAGTGATACACTGCCAATTTGTACTTCTTACATTGCAGCTTTAGAGCCTTTTATTATCAGAGGAGTACCACGTATCCTAATTTCTCTTTTCCCTCTTATTTTCTAGTTTTTTTATCTTATTAATAATGTACATTAGGGATCAACTTAAGTATGAGACAGGAAATTTCTTACTTATGCTTATCAATTTTTTTATAATTAGCTTAATAGATAACAATTTTGAAAAAATTTTAACTTTGAAAGAATATTGATTAAGATAACTCATTATTAGTTTAGTTGTTATTTTGATTTAATTTGTTTAGGTAAATTGTCATAAGTATTGATGATTAAGTTAATTTTAATTTGCTTCATTAATTTTCAAATGAACACTTGACTTGAACTATAGTACTTTTATATAATTTAGTTCTACAATCGAGTTAGGAGAGAATTCCTTTTAAGCATTTTCGACATCACACTAAAAAGAAAAAATAAGTGCATGAATAAAGTAGGATTAAATAAATTCACTCAGCTAACTTTAAACTAATTACAAAGGATAAAACTAAAAAGTGGTGCTTGTAGCCATTTAAAATGGTGATCTAATTATAATAAGATGTTTACTTTCATATTAAATGGTTAGGTGACCATTCAAACAAACCTTTAACTGATCCTATGTTATTTTAAAATCAATGTTTTACTTTTCTTTTAATAAGGATTTTAAAAATGTTTGAAATTTGAAGCATCTTACTCGTGCATGTTCATTTTATTTACAAGGTTGAATTTTGTGGATTAAGTTACAGTTTAAAGGATTGTAGAGTTGAATTAAATTGGTTTATAACATGACTATAATAAGTAAATTCCTAGCAAATTAACAAATTTTGCAATTGAAAGAATAAAGAAGAGTCTTGAATGATTTGATTAATTTATTAAATCCATTCATAGAGTCATCACCTATTTAAGTTAAGAGTAAAGAGATTAATTTGGTTGAGGACAAGCAACTGTTGAGTGTCAGGGAATTTGATAAGTGTTAATTAGGTTATGCTTTTAAAATGATTTTAAGAGCATTTTACTTACGTTTGGATGATTTTTATATTGGTTCTTAATGTGGCTTATATTTTGTTTACAACTCTTATTTTATCTCTCTAATGAAGAAAGAATGAATTTGGATAAATTAGAGCCAAGTTGGAGAAGTTTTAGTATAATTTTGGATGAAAATGGGTTGAACCTAGACTTATGTTTAGAAAACAAGTCAAACATTGCTTGTGTTATGCCCTATGTCATTCCTTAGTCTATAGGACTTGATAAATGAACAAAATAGCCTAAATAGGGACCTATGCTTATGGTCCTCATACTCGTGTTCCGAAGATGAACCCTCATATATGCAATTGAAGAATTATTAAGCCAATATAGGTGTAACAAAAAATTTTATTTGCAATGATTTTTACATAAATTAGGGCTTTCCATAGTTATGAATAACATAAGCGTGACACGGGTTCATGTTAGATTCATATTAGGTGAGATATATTAAAATTTTTAAGGCTTATAAGAATAAAAGGAGGTTTTAGGGAATTAAACTATGAAGCAGACTAAAGAGCATTCAAGAGGACCTTAAATAGAGCATCTTAGGATAAGAACAAAGTAACTTTGGAAAGCAAGAAGTGTGTTCCATTAAGATTTAACTAGACACTTAAAGATTTTAAGAATCCATCGAAATGATTTCTTTGATCTTATTTTCTTTCTTGATTTTTATTGGTTTCTTTATCTTAGCATAGACTAAATTAGGATAAATCTAGAAAGGATAAACCTTAGAACTATGTATTTGGATTGATTACTTTGATTTAATTAAAAAATCAAGATTAATTATGAATTATTCATAATTACTTATCATAATTGAATTAAAATTTGTTAGTATTTTGATTTAATTTTAGATTTCATATATAAGGATTGAGAAATTATGTTGGCCCCCAATTTTTTTCTTGTTGAGTTAAGCATGATTTAAATTAATTATGAGGTTTTGATGGATTAAAATTTTTAGAGTTAATTATTATGTCAAGGTTAGTAGGATTTTATTGCATGGGTTAATTGAATTAAGGTAGTAAGGATAAAGACGATAAGGCATATAAGGAAGGGTAAAATGGACATTTTATAATCATTAAGAGTAAAAAGGGAAGAAGAATTGTTATCTTGCATTTGAAGAAGAGAGAAAAAGTGAGTGAGGAGAAGAAGAGAGAAAAATATGAAGAGAATGAGAGAAAAAAGAGAAAACAAGCTAGGTTTCAATTTTTCTTAGCCTTCAAGAGAGATTTTAAGGTTATTCAAGAAGAAAAAAATGTAGAAAAAAAGAGGAGCTTTCATTAGAGCCAAGAAACTCTTCATTTGGTGAAGATTCAAGGTAAGGTTTTACTTATTCTTTTCAGTTTTTGGAAGGGTTTTAGTTTAAGAAGATTAGGAAATGCACGGGTTTAAGCTTTCTAGGATCAATTTTATGAATATGCTTCTTTGGGTTCTCAATTGATATTCCTATTAAATGGGAATTTTACCATTGAGGAAGGAAATCAAGAAACGCAAAAGGAGCAAGAGGAGAGGCATCTTTAAACAAGTATTAAGCAAGGAATTCAAGGTGGGTTTCATGTTTATAATTGAGTAATGAGCCATGACTACCATTTCAAATTTAAGAGCATTAAATGATTTCAATTATTTTATGAATGTTACATTATTGCTCTTTGAATGATTGAGGAATTGTTATATGTTTAGTATATGAATTTTTGTTGATGAATTGTGAAATGGAAATGGAAATGGTTATCGAAATATTTCATGCTCATGAAAAACATGTTTTCGAAATGTTCCATTTGGGCAATTTGTTTTCAAGTCATGAAATACATGTTATGTGGGATTGTGGTGGTCCATTGTGCTTTGCCAAGTGCACTTCGACTCTATTAAAAGCTTCTCCTGCCTGCCGCTAGTGGCATGGAGCTCCTTCATGGACTCCCTCATGTTTACAACTACGCAAAGACATTATGTGGGATTGCAATAATACGTTCTATTTACGACTACACAAAACCATTATGTGGGAATGTGCTAGTACGTTCTGTTTATGGACTTACCCAAACCATTCTGAATTGCTCATGTGTTTCTTATTGGATGACTATTTGATGCATATGCGATTTATATGATTATGATATGTGTTGATAAGTTGAGAACTTGAGAAATATGTGTTTTATGGATTTAGTGCGAATGTACTATGATCATGAATGTTTTCAATGGTTTTGCTTGTTTCTCTATCTAAATTATTACTCATGAGCTTTTAAGCTCACCCCTCGTTCCTCTCGATCTTCAGGTGATGAGCAAGAGATCGAATGAGCAAGAGATCAAGGCATCACTAAAAAAATCTGCATATTTTATATTTTAATCTAGTTATGTAAAGCAAGGCTTTAGTCGCATTTCAAGTATTATTGTTCATTTACCTTTTGTATTTTTGGATTATAATGTAATGTGGATTGAAATGTCCATTAAAGCTTTGTAAAACTCTTATCTTTTGATATTAATGAAATATGTTTGTGTTTTCCTCATGACTTTCCAAGTTTTCGCATTGCATTCTCAAGCATTTCATAGAGGTTAGATTTGTGTTCTAACTTTAAGGGAAAATTTGTATTAATCTAGGTTGAATTGGACAAAGTTGTCTGCTTGTAAGTTGTAACTTATCTTTCTAGCTTTCCAACGATATAAAGTATGAAATTTTTAGATATCGGAGTTGAGAGATATGATCATTATAAGTTGGTGATGCTACATAAGATATATATATACAGGAAAACTATATTAAATGATGAGAATCAGTTGTTGTGATGAATCAAATGAGTAGAGATTAGAGAGTTTAATGAACCAAATTTGGTAGTTGAATTGATATGAAGTGATATTACACTAGAAGAGTTGATTTTGAAAAGATTATTAGTGAAAGTGATGTTAGAATTGATGTAGCAACCATTGGAGATGTTTTGGTGGGAGTTTTATCTCACCTATGTTCGTTAGATGAACTTTAGGTCCGATAAACAGACCTTCTAGAGTCTAGCAATGTCCTCAGCATTGTTCATGTCCATTAAATGGACATTAGATATGTTAAACAGACCTTCACAAGGCTAGAAAACACTCTAGACCCTGTGTATGTCCATTAGGTGGAGGTGATGTTCGTTTAACAGATATACACTATACACTTTTGGAAAATTGGGGTTTTGACCTTTAATTAGCAAAATCTCTCTTTGGAGTCTTCATAAAAGTTGTAGATCTAGCAGTCCTCTTTGAATCTATCCTAAAATGACCTCATTCTGATAACTTTATTGAAAGTTATGCCTTTTGTCCTAAATAGGTACAGTTATAAATTGTGGGCTCATCGATGCTTTTCTATAATACATTTAGGCTTGAATCGAACTTGAAATGTACTTAGCAGAGAAAACACAAATGAGTGTTATGTTAGGGTGGAGTTTGAGGACATAAACACAATAATGGATTGTCGTATATCCATTGATCAGATAGGAAATTTTTGGGATGTTATGAGAATGAAGATGAATTGATGATGACTAATAAGAGTTCATTGAAATAACCTTACAGGGTAATGTGCTCACATTTTTTGACCTCAGAGTTAGACTCCGAGAATGGGGTCCAATAGAGACTCTCTAGTGAATACCTTCATTACTGAATTCAAAAGAGTATGGATTTATATAAGGAGGAAATTACAATATGAGATATTGTAAGATGCAATATTATTCCTATTATCGTGATGCCTACTACAATGACTTACCTTCAATAGTTTTAATTGAATCAATTAGTAAGATTCTATATTAGATATGAAAAGTTAAGTCTTTGAAAGAGTTAAAGTTAATGATTTAAGGATGTAATTCTTAGTTGAAACATATATTATCCATTAAGTTTAGAACTTCATTGGATAATAAAAGATTATAATATATCCAAAGGGTTCGATATAATCTTATCGACCTGTTAAACGAATTGTTTGTTTCAATGTGTACTCATAGTATAGTAGTTCTCAAGATAAGTAGTGGGAGTAAGATGAAATTTGAAAAGTTCAAATCTTATGACAATACGTCCAATTGGGACTAGTGCCTTATTGATATATTTGATGTACAATTAAAAGGCTACAAGATGTTGAAAGATTCACTTTCATGATGAATTCAAAGAGTTTTTTTTTGGAGATGATTGTGAATTTATTATGTCTACAATGTTAGTAGGAGTATGGTTGTCCAATTTAGTGGGAGCATATAGAGACATATTGCTTATAGAGAACAACAATTTTATTTTTCAATTATTGAAAACATAATTGTCCAAGAATAGCTCTTATTGGATATGAAAAGGCAACAACTTAATTCTAAGAATTAGATCTATAAGAGAGATTGGAAGTTGCTTACCTATTCTAACTCTAATTACATAGATCATGTAATAAAGGTGTTTAGTATTTGAGATATCATATACTTATGAAGTATTGACAATATCCATTATTCTATGTATGAGTTTATATTTAAGTTTAAGAAGATAAGGATATAACTTTAGTAGCAAATCCTAATTGAGTTTCATTTACTTAGAACAATATAAATTAGGATCGGAAAGTTTAAATGTAGCCATGGTTGCTAATTAAGTTATAATACATTTTTATTTAGTGGAAATGATTAATTGGATCAATAAATTCTTTTGTGAACTTCATATAAGTCCTTGCATTGCTCAAGACAGTAATGTATTGTAGAACATTAGATCCATTAGACATATAAAAGGAGCTAAGATATCATCAAAGACCTAATGATGTATTTCGACCAAATTTCTTCATTATGATGATAATCGAGATGGAAGTTGTAAGATTTAAGCAAGTGCTCACTATAGAGAATCTAGGAGAATTCTCTTATTAAGCCATTGTCTAAGCAGTAGAATAATCGTTATATGGTGATATGGTATGAGATACTTAAACGATTAACTTAGTGCTAGTGGGAGATTGTTGGTTTATGCCCTACAATCAATCAATTTGGTTGTAATTTATTAACATAATTATTAATAAAGACATTCTTTATCTTTATGTAGTAATTACATTTGATGTTTTAATACTAAAGATAAAATTCTTGAAATAATTAACGTGTAATTGAAATTATAATGCGATCATAATTGTGAAATTAAATTTATATTTACGTATTATTCTTAAATGTTCCTAGTTGTAGTTTCATTAAGACGGGATATTGTTGAAAGGATAAAACTAGCACACATTATGTTTCTTTCTTATTAAGAAAGTAATTGATCTTATAAATTAAAGCATGCAGATACTTAAACTAATGCGTGGGTGATTATTAGAGAATAAGTCACTGAACTGACCCAATTATGAGAATCCCAAATGGAATATTACTTATGTATTTATGGATTTTCTCTTAATGATGGTTGTATAATTGATTCTTAGACGTAAGATTACCAAGATATCTTGTGTGGAAATTATTGTGTTTTGAAGCTATTTATGAATTGTTCTAGGATAATTTAGTCGGTAGTAATTGGATGTAGCATGAACCATATGGAGATAGTTGAGTAAGTCAACAGAGGATTCGTCACTCTAAAGTAATTGGAGAGAATGTTCCATTGTTCTTGATTAAAGTGATTTATTGAATTCTTTGTTCAGAGTGCATTTGAAAAGGTGTTTATATATTAAAATTGTATATAATTTTTAAATATTATTATTTTTATTAAATAAATTTTAAAAATTTTAAGAGCTTGTATATAAATGTTTATATTATCAATACAATTAATTTATATTTCTTACCTTATTTGTAACATCCCATCCCCGATGGGAAGGGTAGAATAGTAATTTGGAAAGGGATAAGAGTGTTCAGATTGTTGTGCAATAGTCATACATATTCTTACATGTGAATCGTGAAATTTGCACATAAAAATGATTGTACATGCATTCATGACATTTCCCGGTATATGTGCCTAAATGGGATTTTATTTTGGAAAATGTGGGAGTGGATTGTTTTGTGTTTTATATTTTTGGGAAAATTTAGGAATTTCTCTGGAATTTTTCCGAAAAAATTTCCGGAACGAAAAAATCGTCACGCGATGGACCGATTGGTTTCCAGTACTGGAAATTTTTGCCCAATGGCACTGGAATATTGCATAAATAATTTTGGGATTAATTAGAGCCATTGGATGGATTAAGGGTTTCTTATTAAATATTATTAAATGATTTTTTTCTTTTTCTTTATTTACTTGACAAGTGGCCTTACTTATTAATGTTCTTGTCTTTTTCCCCTCCCCTCATTCACGAAACTTCTTTGCTCAAAAGGTGTTAGTGATTTTTTTATGGCTTTTCTCTCCATCTTCGTAAGTCTTTCCTATCTCCCTTCTTCTTGATTTGGTTAGTTCATCTTTTCTAGCTTCT
>JANVCL010027357.1:0-10185 GCA_026546855.1 Erythroxylum incrassatum
TCCCAAATTCACTTCTTCTAATGTAATATCACTCCCTAAACATTCAATTATCAAAATGATTTCATAAATCTCCCAAATCTCAACTCAAATGATTCATAACATACACAAACTCTCATCATTCTCCATAGTTGTCATGTTCATACCTTCTATGCAGCATCGTCTCTTCTAATACTCATATCTCTCAACTCCGATACCCAAAATTTGCATAGTTTATAGCGTTGGAAAGATAAGAGGATAAACTACAACTCTCATGAAGATCACTTTGTCCAATTCAGCCTATATTAATCCAGTTTTTCCTTTGAAGTTGGTAACACAATTTCTATACCTATGAAAGCTTGCAAAATGCAATATCTCTTCGTATTAATTCAACTACTAAATACTTTTCGTTACACTCTTAAATCTCACCTCAAATAATTCATCCCATAAAACCTTTCCAATCTCTAACACCCTATTTTAAAACAAACAACAATTCGCAATCTCAACGAAGAAGCACATGTATACACAAAATCCACTTCCATAACCCTCATACTCAACCTTTAAAAGACATATTCATATACAAAAGGAAATCCTCAATTTCACATTCTTATTGCCAAGCAAAGTAAATATTTGAACAAACTTTATTTACAAATCAATATACAAATCACAAACTTAAAACAAATACAAATGGATGCTCAATGTTGGCATGCTTAACAAGCTATACAAAAGTGTTCAAACTAGCTTAGTACAAAAGCTAATTATCTCGGAGGTGTCCAATTGCCTTGTAAGGATCGCTAATCTTCTCATTCTGCACCTGAGGAGGAAAAATGATGGGTTGAGCTACACAGCTCAGTGGCTAATATATTTATAGCCTTTGGCGATGAGCCACACAATCAAACATATATGCATTTATTCATATAAGCATAATCATCTTATCTTAATCCAACGATGAAAGTCCTACCTTCACAACTCATAATTCAACATATCATCACATAAAACATGTCAAGTGTAATTAATCATCAAAATATAACACTAAATCTTGTATCATAACTTGACACATTGAAATGCAAATGCATACATAAATGGCTTGAGGGTTCCGTGGAATAAAACGGAGAAACTGAAGTTTATACCATGAACGAAATGAGTCCATTTTCAGATCTCGTGGGCCACAAGCGGGCAGCTGGGAGAAGGCTTTACGTCAACGTGCAAGTGACTACGAAACGGTTCCTCTCTCGCCCAAACACAATCAAATATCATGCTCAATTCAATCAAAAGTTCATATTCTCATAGTTTTTCTTCTTTCCATTTAATCAAAATGCCATGATACAAGGCATAGCATAGTCATGCTCACAATTTAATTCTTATCAAAATGTCATACATCTTTCAATGCATAACATAACATAAAGTACATCATAATGCATTTTCCACATCATAGCAAATTCACAATTTGGAAATTCAAGCATACACACACAAGGCATTTTTCACATTACCCAATAACTATAAATAAATTACCCACCTTATAAATTTTGAAAATCCAAATTCAATAGTGCCCTTCCTCTTGCTCTTGGGTAGGCTGTTCTTGATTTTCCTAAAACAACCCAATTTCCATTCAATTCCAATTCCATAAAAGCCCTAAAACTTCAAAAATCACAACCAATGAAATAAAAAAAATTCAATCTCAAACCTAACCTACCCATAGTCCATCTAGGTTAGAAAAACCAAACCTAGCTTAGAAACCCTAAAAAATCAAATGGGTTTCCTTAAACCATCCTCTTTCTCTATTCATTCCCAACACAAAAACCCATCTTTCTATTTCCTTTTTCAAACCAAACAAGAACAAAATAGCATAGATCTTACCTTAACAAGATTTTCCCTCTTCTTTTCTTCTTCTTTCCTTCTTCCTTTTTCCTTTCTCTTCTTTCTCTACATTTTTCTCTCTTCTCTTTTGTTTTTCACGACACCTTCTCTCTTCTTCCATGTTTTTGCCTTCTTCTTTCTTATTTCAAGACAACATTTTAATTGTCTTTCCCTATTTTTCCCCTCATTTAAGTGGTCTTGCCCATTATGCCCTCCTTTTGCCTTTACAACTAACATCTTGTACTTCTAACTTCTTAACTAATGATCATGGAACAATTGAAGGAATTTGCTAACACTTCCTTCTAGAAAAATGTTTCTCATTGTCTTAATTTTTTAATGACACCAAAATCATTCAATTTAGTTTGGAAATATAAAAGTTATATCCCAAACATTTCCAAACTATTCTTATACTGAAATAATATTCTGTGCTCAATTTCCATCCAAAAATTAAAATTCTTAGTAACTGAATTAGAACTCGATTTCTTCAAACAATTTGTAGCTCTATTTCTCTAGTTTAATCCAAATTAAGAATCATCTCATTTCGATAACTAGAGAAAAAGCTATGGATAAAACAACAAAGCATGCTCAATAAACATGTTCCAACTACATTTTCCAACTTTTAACTTCCAACATTTCATATATAATAGTTATAACTTCAAAGAAAAGTTTAGGGTCCAACAAAGCCGACAAGTAAAACAATGTGTTGAAAGAGTTCTGGTCTCCTTCTTGCTGGTAGGCATCCGATCATAGCTTGTTGACTAATTCAAGTTTTCTATTTTTCCACCTTCTCATAATGATGATCTACCTTCTTTCTTTTTGCTGCTATTGTTTAGGAATAATATTTTATTTATTTCACCAATAAAAGTATGGGCTACGTGCTACGACCTAAAGCTTATATATTTATTATCGTTAGGTTGAAGTTTTTTCAGAGAGTGAATAATGAAAAGACATTTTTATTTCTCCATTGTTCATCATCTTTTTTTTCTTTTTGCACTTGGTATCAAGACAGGTTCTTGTGTTCTATGAGAAATAAAGATATCTAGAGTGAGAAAAAAAGAGAGAGCTAGCAAGGGAGCGACAAAGACAAAGAAAAAGACAGTAAAATGACAACCAACAACGCTATCTCAAATGCTCCTAATGTTCTTATTTCTAGTGGAACCATTGGTATCTGAAAATGCGGATGTTATTCAAGTCACAGATTTGTGGGATTTGGTGGAAAATAGTTTTAGTGAACTTGTAGATCCAAATCAAGCTACATGATTAACAACAACCCAAAGAAATAAGTTGAAGGAGAAGTAGAAGAAAGACGTGAAGACCCTATTTTTCATCAAACAAAGCATGTATAAAGCTTTATTCCCATGTATGATGGGAGTAACAACATCAAAAGAGGCATAGGATTTGCTTTAAGAACACTATCAAGGGTCAAGCAAAATTGTTACTGTGAAATTGCAATCTCTATGTTGATTGTTAACGAAGTCCACAAATTTAGTGCAAGATTTCTTTGTCAAAATCTCTATTCTTGTAAATCAAATTCAGTCTTTTGGTGAGGATTTGTCGAAACAAAAGATTGTTAAGAAGGTTTTAAGAAGCCTTCCCCGTAAATATGATCATGTTATTGTAGCTATAGAGGAATCTAAGGATTTATATAATTACTCATTTGTTGAACTAATGGGGTCTCTTGAATCTTATGAAGCTCAATTGAATAGATTAGCTGGGACATCTCTAGAGCAAGCTTTTCAAACCAAGCTTGATGGGAAGTGCTCCAATGCCTCAAGAAAAGGAGGAGGATCTGATAGTAATCGACGATATAGGTGAGGACTTGGAGGTTTAAGACTTTAAGTAATGGTTGAGGTAGTGGTAAATCATATGGTCAAAAAAGAATCCAGGGTAACATCTCTAGCTGCATGTTTCATTGTGGTAAGAATATTGTGTTAAGAAAAAATGTTGGTACAAAAATAAATCAAATCATGAAAAAAATACAATTCAATGTTATAATTGTAAAATATGGCCATATAGCAAGAAATTGTGAAGTCAAAGATCAAGTAAACTTGCACAAAGAGCAAGATAATTGTTCAGAGAATTTATTTGTTGGTTGTTTAGCTACTAATGTTGTTATGTCTTTAGAAGTTTGATATTTAAACAGTGGATGTAGTAATTACATGACAGGAAACAAAAATTATTTTGTGGAGATTGATGATTCAATGAAGTCAAGAGTGACCTTGGGAAACAATAGTCAAGTTCAAGTGAGCGGTGTTGGCACAGTGTTTGTGATTTTTGAAACTGGTACGAAATATCCACAATGTCGTGTATGTTCCTGGCTTAGCTAATAATCTTCTTAGTTTAGGTTAGCTAATGAAGAAAGGTTACTGTGTTGTCTCTAACAACGATAAGTGTTTGATTTATGATAAAAGGAGCAGGTATTTGGTGTATTCAATAAAAATGTCCAAAAATAAAATGTTTCTTATCATGTTTTCACAATTTCATCATAATGCCTTTATAGCTCAAGTGATGGTTCAATGCTCTAGCATAGAAGATTTTCTTACCTTAATTTTAATGCATTACAAAAGTTACATATCCAAAGTATAGTGACGAGACTTCCAGCGGTGCAGATTAATGATTCCAAATATGTGAGCATTGCATTTTTTAGGAAACAACGTCGTGAAAAGTTTCCGGTTAGTAAGCCTTGGATGCTAACAAAATCTTTGATGCTTTTTCATAAGGATATTTGTGTCCCGATGTAGGCACCATCATTAAAAAGAAGTAAGTATTTCCTAATCTTTGTGGACGATTTTCAAGAATAAGATAGGCATATTTTTGAAGGAAAAAGAAGAAACTCTTAAAAGCTTCAAGAGATTCAAAACAGTGGTAGAAAAGAAGTCTAAAAATTCTATCATTACTTTACAAACTAATCGTGGGTGAATTTACATCTCAAGAATTCGAATCATTTTGCATCCAATTTAGGATTCAAAGGTAGCTGACAACAAGCTATACACCACAAAAAATGGTATAATAGAGCGGAAGAATAGAACAATCATTGAAGCAATTAAGAGTATGTTGAATGATAAACACCTTCCCCTATAGTTTTGGGTTAAAGTGGTGGCTACAACAGTATGTGTTCTCAATCATTCGCCAACAAGAGCTATTTAAGGGAAACTCCTGATGAAGCTTGGTTTGGTAGGAGGCCAAATGTAAGTAACTTGAGGATTTTTGGATCCATTTCATATTATCATGTTTCAGTAGAAGTCAGAAGGAAACTTGATGAGAAAAGCAGCAAGTGTGTGTTCATTGGCTATAACAAGGAAATAAAAAGCTATCGGCTTTTTAATCCTATCATTAAAAAATTAATCACTAGTAAAGGTGTAATTTTCAATGAAGATGAGGCTTGAGACTGGGCAAAAAGAGATATAGTGTAGGTTGCCAAAGATATCATAGCTTCTGATTTGGATTCTACTAGTTCGATTTTCAGCTTAGGTGCTTCCAACTTCAATCCACCTACTCCTTTCTCAATTGATTATACTTTGGGCTCTCCTCCAAGAAGGGCAAAAGGTTTATTTGATATTTATTCTTCTATTAAATTTTCTTGTATTGCCATGGAACCTACTTGTTATAATGATGCAACTGATAAAGAAGAATCAGTTAGAGCAATGAGAGAAGAGTTGTTAGCTATTGAAAAGAACTAGATGTGAAGTTTGCAAGATTTGTTTGATGAGAAAGATACAATTGGTCTCAAATGGATTTTCAAATCCAAATGGTACATAAAAAGGAACAAAAAACGCTTTGTGGTGAAGGAATATGTTTAAGTTTTAAGTACTGATTATTTTGAAACTTTCACTGCTGTTGCACTTTTAGATACAGTGAGATTAATACTTGCAGTGACTACTCATCAAAGATAGTTTTTTTTAATTTGATGTAAAATCAGCATTTCGTAATTGAGGTTTGAGTGAAGATGTTTATGTTAAACAAAGTTAAATAACATGAAGGTTTTAAAGTAAAAGGATTTTAACATAAGGTGTAAAAACTATACAAAACACTTTACGGGTTTAAACAAGCACCATGAGATTAGTATAGCAATATTGACTCTTATTTTGCCAAAAATAATGTTTTAGGGAGTGCTAGCAGACGCACTTTATATATTAAGTTATGGAAACAATTTTTTTGGTGGTTTGCTTGTATGTGGATGATATAATTTATATTGGAAACTCTAGTGGGTTGATGAAAGCTTTCAAAGAGTCTATGATGGAAACTTTTGATATGGATGATTTCATATCACTATGTTATTTTTTAGGTTTTGAAGTTACTCAAGATGCAGGTGGAATCTCTCTTCGTTAAAAAAAAGCTATAGATCTTTTGAATAGATTTGGTATGTTGAATTGTAAGACTGTCAAGACTTCCCTTAATATTAGTGATAAATTATCTGCTGGTGATGGAGTTGAGAAGGCAAATGAAAAGTATTTCATCAGCTTGGTGGGTGGCTTGATGTATCACACTCACACTTGGCCAGATTTCGTGTTTCCTAACCTTCGAGTTGCTAAGAGAATTTTAGCATACATTCAAGGCACATTAAGTTTTGAGATCAGGTACGTGAAAAATGAAGGATGTGATATTGTAGCTTTTATTGATAGTAATTGGAATGGCTATGTAGATGAATGAAAGAGGACCAAGGGCTATGTTTTTTGTCTTGATGGAAGAGATATTTTGTGGGAATCAAAGAAGCAACAGGTTACTGCCTTATCAAGCATAGAATCTAAACACATAGTTGATACAACAACAACTTGTCAAGCAATTTGGTTGAGAAGGATATTCCTATATTTGAAGCAACAACAGTGATCGGGTGTTTGATGTGTGTAAGTTTTAAAAATACCCTTGAGTAATCCACAAGTGCACGGTTTGTTAGCGTAGCACCTAAGGTGTTGATTCTATAAGGAGGGATAATCTAATCCTAAAATCTAAGGCTAGACTAATTCTCAAAAATTCAAAATATAACGAAACTAAAATGAGAATTCAATTCAATCAATCAAATTAAATCAAGAATCAATCACGAAAATATTAATAATTCAACAGTTGCAACACATACCCAAGAATTAACCTAAAGGAAATATCAATTGAGAGAAAGGGAGTTTTTATCTATCTTTAATGATAACCTAACTGATTAAGAATTACTGGATTATTGGTTCTAGACGATCATAGGGTTGATTACTCTCTCTCGAGTTATAACCATTAACCCTAAATCATAAACCATAATTAGATTATAGAAATTGCAGCCTCTCAATTAACAACGTATCCAAAACCCTAATTAGTTCTGAATTTATCCAATAAACTATAAGGAACCTATGCAAGATCTCTTTTCGCACAATTTACCAATTTGATTTAATTATAGTTCTATTAAATCACATAACTCTCGTTAGCCCAATTTAATCATTTTTCATCCGATTCACCCTCTCAATTTGTTATTGAATTATACAATTGCAAAATTAAATCACAGTAAATCCAAATAACACATAAATAATTAAATTTCATTAATTCAAAAATAAAGCTAATAAGGTGAGTTTAGAACATCTCAATATTAAAAAATCCTATCGTTAACTATTATTCTCAATTCTACACAATAATAAAAATGGAAAACAAATAGGAAATACGATCTTAACGGATGATAGGAGCTAGTGATGTCAGGAAACTCCTAATCCGGGAAGTACGTCGAGTCAGCTTCTTCTCCACTTCTCTCTTCCTTCTTCTCTTTATCAAACTCTCGATGAATTCTCTCTAGGGTTTCTCAAATGTGGTTGATGCAAAATTTTTCTCTGCCTCTTTGTCTTGTTCTTTAAATATCCTTTGTGTTCTGAGTAACCCTAGGATTTTTCAGGCTCCAAAAGGTTCAAAATATCCCTTGAAACTTGGCGTTTTTGAGTGTCTGCACATCTTCCTGACACATACCACAATTGTGGGCTACATCTTTGTCACGATTGTGGCCAACCATGTCCTAGACTTCTGTCACGATCGTGGTCGTTGTTTCGGCTTGAATGTATCCGAAACTTCTTTGTTCTTCGATGTTAATCCTAAAACACTAACAAACAGATCAAGGTACCTTAAAAACATAGTATTTAATCTCAAAGACTTGTACTAACATATAGAAACACTTAAAGACAAATAATTAACAAACTAAGACAATTTTAACCTAAACACATACTAAATGATTGAATTAACAATTAAATACATATAAAACTAAGCCTTAGAACATGATGCAATTTATACTTATCAAATAGCTAAAGCCAAGAAGGATTTATTGTGACAATAAATTTACCACTGATATCTCTAAAAATCCAGTTCAACAAGGAGGAACCAAGCATATTTAGACTTGCTACCATTTCATCAGAGAATGTGTTTCTAAAGGAGATATAGAATTGACTTACTACAACACTAAGAGCAACTAGCACATATGCTGACAAAAGCTTTGACAAAGAGCAAGTTACAAAAGTTTTGCAGCACGGTTGAAGTTTGCTTGAATTAAAGGGGGATGTTGACTAATTCAAAATTTAACTTTTGCCACCTTCTCATCTCTTTTTCCACCTTCTTTCTGTTTTTATTGTTTAGGGATAATATTTTATTTGTTTCAATAGTAAAATTATGGGCTACGTGATTCCTATTTGTAAGGACCTAATGCCTATATATTTATTATCATTAGGCTGATGTTTCTTAAGAGAGTGAATAATAAAAATACGTTTTTATTTCTCCATTATTCATCATCTTTTCTCTTTCTACGTGGCTAGTATAGAATGACCTATGTAGATAGTCTTGTTTAAGTTTCACTACTCAAGCAGGCCAACCAACTCAATTGCTTATCTAGAAAAGTTAAAGTATTTGTTTGGATTATAAAGGTTGGGATTCACATTTGGTGCAAATACCAAGTCAAAAATCACCACCTTAAAATAGAGAGCTAACTAGGGTAGAAGGTAGTGGTAGACGTTTTGGTCTGTGCCAAACCCATGAGAGAGAACTAGGTTTAAGTTCCATTATCATACATATTTGCATTTAGAGCTATAGTAATACCTCCTTCAATATTCATTTTTCCAGGTAACAGACCAAAAAGACAACATTTGTAAATATTTAACTTCTTCCAAAATGTGTATGACAAGCTTCAATGTGTTGTTGGGTTTATAGACATTTACTATTTTATTGGAGGAATTGTCTGTACTTACTCGTACAATCATGGAGGATTTAAAAAAGAGTTGCTAACAATATTTCACTTCCCTACTTACCCTGAAAATAATTATTATTATGCAATAATTAATACTAATAATAGTTTAATGATCTTAAAAATTATTTTGGACTTTTAAATCATAATTTGTAACTCTTTCATCATACATAATTATCATTTTAGCAATTTTTATAAAAATTAAATCACTCTTACATATTATAAATTATTTTCTAATGTGCAAAATAATTTAATCACTATTGATTAAAATCATCTTAAATTTGAGCATTTTCTTTTAGTATATTTGTTTTGTACTTAAATCTATTTTAGTTTTGTAGATATTATGTTATTAACATCATATATATCTAATATGTTTGACATAATGTGTTTATTTTATCTTACTAAGTTCTTTTCTATGTCAACTTTTTTATGCTAATTGTTGAGCATCATGTGTTTATATTTAAATTGAAGATGCTATGTTGAGTAAGAAAAAAGAGGTTACATAAGCACAAGAATAGGTTAAGAGGATCCATGTGCCTAAGTTTGGCCTTGGTGTTCCATAATTATGACACCCCTTCCCCTATTTGATATGATTTAATTGTATTGATCACTAATTTGAAGATAGAGACATTTCTTATCTTAATGTCTACCATAACAATGTCATGTGATTGATCTAGGTTACTAATACCAACGGATCGTTTTAATAAAAATACAATATTATCTAATAATTTGACATCAAAAGAGGATCCATAAAGCAATATGTGCAATCAATTTCACTTCAGAAAAATGATTTCTTAAGCAAAGGAGATGAATAAGGTCCATAGATTTAGCGTGTAGAAAGACAAAGGCCATAATAATTTTGAAAGTCCAACTAAGTTCATAAAATTACATAATTTCAAAATGATGTGATTCCAGTCAGCTTTGAGTTGAATACATATAATTTGTGTATTTAATTGAAGTTATTCTCTTGTCAAGTTATTAAAACATCAACCATCAATAATTTCATATACAGAATAAATTAAATTAATTTTAATCATTGTGGTACTCTTTGTTGATTTATGCCCTACAGCTAATTGCTTTGGTTATAGTTTAGTGACAAATTATTTAAAGGCATTCTTTATCTTGTACATGTTTAGATATATATGATAAAGTCCATGGGATAA
>JANVCL010027367.1:0-10184 GCA_026546855.1 Erythroxylum incrassatum
ATGATTTTTTTTGTAAGACCTATAAAGTAAAATTATCTACTTTCGAAGAATATGTATTTGATGAAATGGTACAAAAAATATTTAGTAATGAAAGACAGAGCCTTTAAACCATTGCAATTAATTTATTAAGATATATATGGACAAATGAATGTGAGAGTAAGATACGAAGGTACTTACTTATGACCTTTATCAATACCTATAGTCGACATAGTTATACCTATTTGATTTTTCATAAATTCCATGCCAGTGCATTATATTAGTATAATTAAATCCATGTACTAAGATAACTAAGTTAAACTATGTTATAAGTTTTTTTGGTGATATATCATTAAGTTGAAGGCCAATAAAGCAAATAAATATTACGTTAGTATAATGTTATTTTTAATTCAAATATCGATGCATCCAATATATGGTAATTCATCAAATTATATCAACAAAACTAATGAAAAATATAGCATATATAGTTGATACTTAATCTATTCCTTATAGTTTGTAAACAAACAATTAAAAGAGCAATAAATAAGTTCATCACATATGACAAAGCATTTCATCGAACACGTTGAGGACACAAAATTTTCAACCCTGTCCAAACACAAATTAATTATATTTTCACATTATTTACATGAAATACCCTAACATAATACATTCAAACCCATTTAAACAACACCAATGCAATTAACTAAGTCCAAAACAACAAAAATTTCATCAAAACCAACGGCTTACCTTCGAAAGAGGCGGAGGAGATGACGCCCTTATCTCACCGCCGGAGAAGATGACAACAAACGCTGGCCGAATACGCTCCATGTGGTCAGATGAAGGATGGCAGTCGACGTCAAAGGAGGAAGATGGAGGAGAGGAAAACGCAGCATCCGAATAAAGGAGGAGAAGGTTGTTGCGTGCGAGGAGAGGCGGGGAAGAAAGGGCTGCTACATTTTAACTTAACCGAAACGACGTCGTTTTGGTTAATTTAAAAACGTTAGTTAACGTGACCGAAACGACATCGTTTTGGTCAAGTTAACTAATGTTTTTAACCGAAACGACATCGTTTTCGTTTGTTTTGGTTTCAACGAAACGACGTCGTTTCGGTGAACTTAAACAATGTTCTTAACTTTATGCTAACGATGTCGTTTTCATTAGCATTACTGACGGACATAGTTCCGTTGCTAAATTTTTCCTTCTCCACGACAACGAAAATTTTATGACCAATCACGTCATTCAGTTGCAAGTTACCGACGGTTATCGTTACATCGATATATTTCCGTCACTAATTTTTGTCAGGAATTTTTCCCTCCAAATTTGGCTAAGAACGTTGGTTCTGTCGCTAAATTAGTCAAATATAGTGACGGTACTATGTGTTCCGTCACTAATGTCAGACGATAAACATTCTGTCGATAAGCTTCCGTCACTACTTGACGGTTTTCTTGTAGCGATTGCATGTTGCATTTAGCCCTTACATTTGAATTTATCTTTTAGTTTGTGCTTTAATAATAATTCTTGTCTTTCAACAACATGTGCTTTAAGCATATGATTTTATTTATTCTTCAATTTTTAAAAAGAAGCTCCCACCGGCCATACGAGCTGAAGATAGTTTTGTTGTTGCTGGCGACGAAGCATAAGCCAGCAGAGGGAGCAGGCGATCTGGCACATCACTGACTGACAAATCGACGATATTGAGCACCCTAACATCCTGACAGACATCTTGCCATCCTGATATCCTGACAAATTGGCTGTGAGTAACGTTACACCTCCCATAAATTACGATTTTGCAATATCTGTGATTCTTTTCTGTAGTGTTATTAATAATAATAATAATTACCTTTATTGTTTTATATTACTATTTTATTTATTTATTTATATATTATCATTATTATTATTCTTTATTATATACATTAATCATGGAAGACTCATAGCGCGACTAGCAATAAGAAAAGCGGGTTTTTGCAAGGCGACAAGTAATAGCAGATTATGGTCACCATCAGGTATATATATGTTTTTTTACTGCCAGTCTTTACGTATTTACTCTTTTTAACCTACATCACTATTATCCTGTCACATTATGCATGTGGACCTACTGGAAACAACCTCTCTACAATGTAGGGGTAAGGCTACGTACTATCCGACCCCCTCAGACCCTGCTTCATAGCGGGACTTTGAGGTATGATGATGATGATGATGGTGATTTCTTTTCTAAAAGGTCTCAATTCTTCCATGGCTCCATATTCTAGAGACAAACATCAATGCTAGCAAATAAATTAATATGCTTCTTATAATTATTCTTTAAAGAAGCTTTAAGCCATATTGAGCTCGTGCAATTGTAAAAGTGTAAAGAATATATCATAATATGTAGTTGCAAATTTAATACCTCCATTGAGCCATAAAATCAATGGTTTAGTGGAATATCCATAAGATGACTATTTGAAATAATAGAAAAGTGTCTTCCATTCCTTAGATCCATAATGATGTAGCAAGTATATTGATTTAATATATCCTTTCTTCTATCATTTTGTACATCATATGTATCCTCCATTTTTGTTTAATTTCCTTGGTTATTATTTATTACACGTGGTTTGTATAAATCATATTTTAATTGCTCTTAATTGTTAAGCGGAGGCATATTATTAGTAAACCTATATTTTGCTTATTTCCACATATTCAATCAAAATTTGCCAAGGCCATTGAAGTACTTTTGGATTACAACTTATGTGATGGAGAATTATGTAGGTAGAAATAAAGTATATGTAGCTTTTATTTATTCACCTTGTATATAATTGATAATACAAAGTGTAATGATGTGGTTAATTGATACCAAGATGTTGTTTATTATTGTTTAGCAGAAGCTAAATGGATATATTCTCAATTTTACGGAGAAAAGACATTATGTTCAAAGGTAAAATGATATTATTATTTTCTGTTGGTAGATAGAATATAATATACTGATAGTGATCCTTATTTATTTTTTAAATTCTCTACATTGAATGCCCCTATTATAATGACAAGATTAAACTACAAATATCAAATAGGCCTAATACTGGTCAACATTTATATCAATGCATTAATGCAAATATGAGTATTTTAATTATTAGCCTATACTATGTTATTGTTATACAACTCATTAATGACCATTTAAATTGTGAGTGTCTTGTAGGTGTATAGTTTTAATAAAAGAGTTATAGGCTTATTGTTGTAAAAAAATTGTTAGATATCTTTTTTGTGTTGGGTTTAGAGTCTTATTTGCAAAACTCATTATTATGTGTAAGAACTTAGTCTATATATTAATTTATAGAAATTTTAAATTTTGACATAAGTGTAATGTTTGTGTTTTTGTCCTTATTTTGTAGGTTTAATGTGACTATATATATTGGGCATTTGATACATCTAACTCTAGTATCAACATTATTTTAGATGTTGTATAAGGATTTGATAAGTGCTATTATTGAAAAAAATGGAATACTCTCTATTAAAGACTGCCCTTATTAAAATAGTTAATTTAAAATATGCTAAAGTAACTCTTTATTAAAGACAACTCTTATTAAAATGGTTAATTTAAAATATGTTAGAGTAAGAAGCTCTCACTTCTCTATAACCCACTTTATCGTTGAGCTTTAAGCCAACTAATTTCTTTTCCCTTTTTAGCTACACGCTTATTGCCTCATCTTTCTTGCCTTCTTCCTAAGTTTGTTTTATTATTATTAATATGGTACTTTAAGCTTCATTAAAATCTTCCTTCATTACCCACTTGATCTAGGTTCTTCATTGACTCCTTCCTTAATCTTAAACCAAAACTTTCCCCTTTACCATATTTGGTGTTGAATGTAAGAAAGCTATATCTCATGAGAATCTGCTTAGAGGATGATATAGGGGAAGGTAGTGGGTGACCCTGACATATTTAGAAATCTATTCTATATTGTGCCTATAGAGCATGAGACCCCAGTTTTGCCCTCTCTAGAGTACTACATATGGGTTTGAAAAAAATGTCAAGCTTTATTGGTCGACTTCTTGAAGAAGCTACTAGATTTTCCTTTACTGCAATAATGGGTGAATAACTCTTAGAAGATAATTGGAACATTAAAGGAGTCCTCTATTTATCAAGAAATTGAGACCTAAAGTCTTTTTAGATCGAGCCAAGCTAAAAACCATGCCAAATTAGGCTAACTTCCACAAATTTCAATTGGAATGCTAGTCATTAAAAGGCCTTAACTACATTGCTAGTGTTGTTAGAAAGGCCTCATAGCTTAGATGAGAACACTTCCATTCTCAAGAGAATTGGGTTTTTCCCATTTTTGTATTAAGGTATAAATAAATAAGGAGTTAATTAATGCAATTAAGATCATAAAGCTAAATAAGGAAGGGAAATTAGTGGAAGAAACAATTAAAGTAACTTACTCGTGGAAACCAATAAATAAGGGTCATGTATTACTTTGGAAAGTCAAGAACAAAGAAGCTCAAACTATTGATAACATTGAATGCCTATGGATACTTAGTTATATCACAGTTCTTAACTTACTACCAGCTATATTCTTAACCCAATATTTGTTTCAAAAGGGCCAACATAATAGTTATTTGTTTAACACTTTTTTTAATTGATTTCGTAGCCTACCTCATTTCTTTTTAGTCAATCATTCTCGTTAGAGTGTACTAATAATTCCTACTAATTTAATTGACTATAATTATAAATGTAACATCTCGTTATCTCATGTTAACGATTAGAAACCTAGAATAGAGTACATGAGAGATTATTGAGAAGTTAGATACTGCATTCATACTCATGCATAATATAGCATACGCACACACGTGAATATTGATTTTTGCACATTAAATTGATTGTACATGCATTCATTGACATTTTCCAAGTATAATTGATTTGTAATGTGATTAGTTTGAGAATTGTGGATTTTATATGTTGAAAATTCATCTAGAGAGTATACTTACTGATTTAGAATTTTTTATGAAATTTAGGAAAATTTAAAAATTTTAGGTATTTTTGGACTAGAAAAAATGTTAGGTGGCAAGACAATTGATAAATGATAGTAGAAATAAGAGTCAAATGGCAGTGGAAATTTTTGATAAATGACATTGGGATTTAATGACATATGTCATTGAAAATTGAGACATAATTGGGCTAGAAATTGGAGTTGATTGGACTATTTTAATAAGAGAACCTAGTTTAAACTCATAGAAATTGGACATGTGGCAAATGACAAGTGTCATTTGCCAAGCCTATTCTTTATTCCCGCGATTATACTTGAAAGATAATTTAATTGTCATAATCTTGCTTACTTCTTCTTCTTCATGGCTTCCTTCTTCATCTTCTTCACGAATGTTTTCACCAATCTTCATCAACATTGAACCTAACTCTCTTTTCTTTCACTTGCTACTCTCACTTTATTGTCTTCTTCATTTGCCACAAGAAACCTTAACCTCCTAACCTCCATGATGATGTATGTGGGTTGCATGAGAAGTTAGGGCTTTTTGGTATTTTTGAAGAACTTGGAGTTTTAGCAAATAAGTAACATGTTAATTCTCATGAGTAATATGAATATGAAACAAATATGGTGATTAATTGATATTACATAATCATGAGAATAGTGGTCATTATACATGTGCATCGTGGATGAAGAATGAGAATATTGGTTTCTTGTTTGTGTGTTTATGGTGATTAATATTTCATGATTTGTTGTAAAGATGAGTTTGAAATAGAAAGATTATTGATAAGGTGCAGAAATTTAGTGATGAATATATATGTACGTAAAAGTTTTGTTTTCGGTATTATGATCAAACATAAAGTATGATTTTTTGTGTGATTAATATTGAACTGAAATGGAAGTAGGAATGAAGAGAAAATATTGAGGAAATAAGCTAGAAGAGATAGACTAAGCAAAAGACATGAACTAAGATGAAAATGATGATGAAGGGTGATGGAAAATGTGTAGATGTAGTGTTTTTGCTAAACATGTATCTGTATTTTAGCCATATCTTAATCTTTAGACATCTAAATGGAATGATTATTAATTTGGAATAAATTAGAGACATAAGTATACAATTTTCATGAAAAATCGATTTTTAATTCTGTCTCTAAAGGTTTTGAAATTTGACTTGAAGTTGAATATTAGGTGCAGTTGTAGTTTGAAAACAGTAGGAAGTAATTTATGTATAACTTGAAGAATATTGCACCAAATTGTATGAAATTAGTTTCAATAGAAACATAAGACATAAAGGAATCATTGTTTAGAATAATGTTTTGCTTAAATCCTTCTTTTTCTGTGTCAAAATGGCCATGAAAATTGATCTATTGATTATTTGATAGTGCACGATCATGCAATCACCTAGGGTACTGCATGATTATGCACAAGCATGATCATGACATATAGGAACCCTTAGAGGAGTCACACAATCATGCACAAGCATGGTCGTGATAGAAGGGAATCTCATAGGAGTTGCACGATCGTGACAATGAGCAACCAACTGGAAATGATGCAATGATTTTTAACAGTTTTGAACATCCTTCACTCTTTTGATCATAACTTCTTATTAGGACCTCCGATTGACTTCAAATTTGAACCAAAGACTCCTCACATATTGTTCTTCCTCTCCAAAAAATTTCATGGCCATTTGAGTTCATTAGAAAGGATTGGTAATTATTGATTAAGGAACTTAGGATAATCAAGGCTTACAATATGTGATTGAGTGATGAACTTGGAATGAGTTTGTATTATTGAGTTGTAAACCTAAGTTCAAATTAGACATATATGAGTTTCGAAGTATGAATGATCGTGAGATGAAAATAAAGGAAAAATACCTAGGATTGACATTGAGCATTCATTTTAATAATCCATATACATTTGTTTATAAATAAATACTTATATAGTTGTGCAAAGTTGTGATGTGTGTAATTGTGTATTGCATGATATAGAAGAGCAAATAGAGCTACAACATCTAGACGTTGCTAAGACTTCGAGACAATAACTTTCAGGAGCTAACTCTGAGTAAGCTAGATGGTCTCACTTAATTAATTGTTTGTTTTAATTTTGTATTGAATTATTATGTGAATTTTATTATGTTGATTCCGGACATTGATTGGTCGAGGCATTTGATGTATGAATAACATATTAGAAGTGTTACTTATATGTGAATTTGATGAAATATGTGATTACTCAACATTTTTGTTGAATGTCAGACCAAGGTCCAAAGATAAATGTGAAAGTGAATGTGAAACTCAATCAAGTGACTGATTGAAAATCTGTGAATGTTATGCATTTCATTACATGAATGTACGATAACATAAAGGCCGTTGTGACCCGAGTAGCCATCGAAAAAGAGCTTAAAGCTCAAAATGTGATAAGAGCCTTTGGCTCAGTTGCTATTGTACTAGTATCTACTAAGGGATATGGGACAATGTCTGATACAAGCTCGGTATCCACAAAGGATATGGTTTAGTAAAAAGACACGCAGTCACAACAAAGTAATAAATGAAAGTGAGTCTCATGTGCATTGTATTTAAAATTGATATGTATGTTTTAAATGATCCGTTTGACTGCTCTGAATGTGATATGTGAAGTTAGTGATATGTAATGCTACATGATACATGAAATGATGTGAATTATATGATTATATGAATTGATGTGTTATATGATTTGAGTGAACCATCAAGGATGGTTAACTCACTGAGTTCATAAAACTCACCAAACATGCAACGTTGACATTTCAAGATTTGAGAGAGGATATTAGTGACAGAGAGACTCTAGAAGAAGTATATTTTTCTATACTTTTGGAACGAAGAAATGGTTCAAAGGTCGGTCAACTGAGACTGAAGGTTTTAGATAGAGTTTTTATATAATTCCTTATGTATGTAGTACATTTATTAATAGAGCGGAAGACTTTGTGTTAAGTTGTCATTTTGTGCTCATTTTGTATATAAATCTCTTTAATGCGTTGAAATTAGTATTCAAAATTGATAGATTTGTTTCTTAATTGTTCTTACATGACTTTCAACACTTGAGAGATGAAATTGAATAAAAAAGATGTAAGGAAAGTAAGTTAATCTGAAATTCCAGACTGGCAAAAAAATTATTGACTAAACGTGGGCATGTGGAACGAAAAAGAATGCATGCAAAATCTATTTTTAAATTCAGATTTGATTCACCTAAGATTTTCATGATCACGAGAATTAGATTGCTACCTTACTGATGGGGATCTGCAACCTGAATATGGGGGTAAGATTATCTGCTGAAGATCATGAAAGAAGGAGGAGAGAGAGGAGATCGAAAAGCATAAAAGTACAGATTTTCATTGTTCACGTTAGATAAGATAGGAAGTTTTACATTTTTCTACAGTAGTTTTTTTGGGAGTTTTCATATTTTCTAGGAAAAGACCAGGGATGGAGACTTTGTATTTTGCTATTTCTTTGTTGGTTTCCACTTTCATTTTGAGTAGCTAAATCTTTCTTCTTGGTTGAACGGAACCACGTTATCATCTAGTATGTGTGAGATTTCTAAATAAAGTTAGTTTCATTGATGAATATTGAGTGTCTTCCAAATTGCTTTTTTATGATCACGCTGGTTGATTTCTAGTATGCGTAACTAGGAATTGATTTGTTTAATAGCTAGATTAGTAGGATATGACATTCAGTTTTGCTAATCAAAAGTGGCAACTAGGATTATTGTCTTTACGTTAGAGTTGGAAATTCTAAGAAGGTAGTTAACCTGATTAAATGCATGTCGTACATATTTTGTTTTGTTTATTGGTTTCTTAGTTCTTAAAGCTATTGATCAATTAAATTTAAGATCATATCTAAGTTGTTGACTAATAAGAATGTTTAGAATACATCTTTCTATTCATTTAAACTTAAGAGGAAACATCACCCAATGAATGTTTGTTAATGGACTGAATTTTATATCGAGGATCCATAATAGTGTGATAACGTCAGTGACCCAAAACCAAGGTCTATTTATTGAATTTTCAAATTTGAGTAATTTTGTTAGTTTATGATTTTTTTCATTTTTAAATTCTAAATTTCTATGAATTAAAATCCCCCAATTTGTTTTAGTTTTGAACTCGTATAATCTTTACCGTTAAAATTCCTCGTGGAAACGATCTCAACTCTTCACTAACTACATTTTCATTGTTAGAGTTGGTATTAGTTTGGTTGCAGGCGACAACTATATCAAATTTTGGTGTCATCATTACTGGGAATTTTTTCAACGGTATATGTATGTTACACAAATAGACAAACAACTCGATTGCTATTTGATTCAGAGATCGAGAAGACAACCAAAAGGTTATGGAAACAGACGAAACAACAACTACAAGTGCAGAAAATGGAATAGATGGTAGCAAATCGCACTCTTCATGAACTAGCTGTGCCCATGGATGCTCAACAACCCCACTGCATCAAGTTTCTAAATTTAGCTAACAAAAATACTTTTGAATTAAAATCTAGGTTGATCCATTTATTAACTATTTTCAGGGGTCTACTGGGAGAGGATCCTTACAAACACTTAAAGGAATTTAACGTGGTTTGCATAGGAATGAAGCTAACGAATATGACAGAAGAGTAAATTAAACTAAGAGCCTTTCCATTTTTTGTCAAAGATGATGTTCAAGATTGGTTGTACCATTCAGTCGAAGAAAATGTGCTAACATGGGCTGAAATGAAGAGGCTTTTCTTTAAGAAATGTTTTCCAACGTCAAGAGTTGCCAACATCCGAAAGGAAATTTCTGACATTCGACAACATGCGAGAGAGACACTTTACGAATATTGGGAAAGATTCAAGAAACTTCGCGCTAACTATCCCCATCATCAAATAACCGACCAGTTGTTGATTCCATACTTCTATGAAGGTCTTTTGCTCATGAATAGGAGTATGATTAACGCTACAAGCGATAGCACTTTAGTTGACAAAACACCGACAGCCGCAAGGGATTTGATAGCAAATATGTCTTCCAATACACAACAATTTGGGATACGTGAATGAAGTGAATGTGATAGCATTAGAGAAAATATTCAATGACCTTACATCTTTGGTGTTGGACCTTGATCTTTCAGTGGAATTTAGAAATAAGAAATGATATAAAATCAGTGTTTTTATATATGCATTGTGTAATGGAAGGATTTATGCTTTAAGGAAATTATGAGAAAAGAATTATGGGTTTTCGATGTTTCTTGATAATTGTGGAGATTTGATGGG
>JANVCL010027378.1:0-10184 GCA_026546855.1 Erythroxylum incrassatum
AAAATAAGTGTCATTCTTGACTTTGTATGCATATTTATAATTTTACTTCCAAAATTAACCTTTAATTTCTCTCTCATTTTAATTACACAGATCACAATTTCAAGACAATTTAATATGCAATTTCTCTCACATGCTAATTATTCATGGGAGTATTAATAAGTGTATATCTATAATTTCATTAGCTTTCTTAATAAACGTGCATTTTTCTAAAACGACACTTATTATGAATCGAAGGGAGTACTTATTTTTTAAGCGTTAAAAACTAAAATTTGAATATACATTGATAATTAAATACGTTTAAACTAAGAGGTGAGTGTACGCAACTTTATAATTTCTTTCACTGTGCAAAACCTGTTGTTCGGTGGAGGCCCACTGCAAATTCAATGACAAAATTTCAGGCATTTATGGCCTGCAATTTGTCGGGATCAAATAAAACTATACTACTTCGTGGGACACAGCTCCGTGACTATGGGGCCACGTTCGAGGAAATATAGGAATCCAATCCCTGTCTGTCTGCCACCACCTCAAGTCAGCTCTTTTTTCAAAATTATGAAATTTGGTTATCAACTAATTTTGAATAAAATTAAAAAAAATGAACAACTCGTGACAGTGAGTTCGTATTTTATCATTTCATATATTTATTTCAATTTTTTCAAAAAATTATCATATTTATTTTTATCATTTTATAATTTACATTTAATGTGTTTAAAATTATATCACAATTGAATTAATCCGAAGGATATTTTCAAAATTGATTATTGTATTTTAAGATTTTTATAGCCTCTTGTGAGCTTTATGCCATGTATCAATTCTATTAAAAAATTGAAAAATAGCGAGAACAAGTAATAAATCTTGTTTCCATATTATTTTACATTTTTTAAATATAATATTTTGGAAGTTGCATTAAAATGCATTCTGTATCTGGGTTAATGATAAGTTCATCATGATATTAATGAAGTCAAATAACCCATGTAATGTTACAAACTTAATGCTAAGTGACTAATCATTAAGGAATGGACATCAGCATCAACTACAAATTAAAGTATCTAAGCATTTAAGTTAGGGTTCGTGCATGCAACTTTTTAACAATGAAACATTTTTTTGTAATTATTATTATTTTAGGTGTTTAAAACTATTTTTCGTAATCCATTAATAATTCAATTAATTCAAACTAATTGATACTCTTAACCTAAGGATCTTAAGAAGGTCAGGTTACTCCATATTTATATATGGATTAATTAAATGTTCTAACATTTTGTTTTTAATAAGAATAGAAAAATAAACAAATTAAACGATCGAATAGGTTCGAACAAATTAATATCATTTTAATTATATTTCTTAAAAATAATATCTTCTTGTTTATACTTGCTAAAATAATAACGAATCAAGTTTAAACAAAATTTAAATTAAAAAATCATATTCGACCAAGTTTATTATTATTTATAGTTTTTAGAGATAATAAAAAATTGATTGATAATTTAATAAATTTAAAATAAGTGGTAACTTGGACCTTTGATTTTTGAAATTTTAAGAAAGATTATTGCAATCTTATACCGCTATCAAGTAAAAAAGTTATATCTTAAAAAAAGACTAAATTATCAAATATTTATGATATTAATAATTATTAGTATCTACTAATTTTTTTAAATTATATATTTTCGTTATTTATAATATTAATGGCTATCAACACCTGCCTTTTACATTTGCATAACGCCATAACCTACCTTGAAGTTCTCTTCAGTCTCCACTGGTGCCTCTTGAAAGTTGACCTTGAGAAACCCTAATCAGCTCGTTGCTTCTTCGTTCGCCGTAACTCAGCACTGCACTTCCTTCTTCAAGAGAAATGGCGAACCACCCGCGTTCACTCTCATCTCTTATGGCGAATTTCCTTGGTCTCCCCACACATCTTATTCCCGAAACGTCCATCTGCCTACCCTTTATTATTGTGAATCATTTGCTTCGGTTCTTAATTAGTGTTCTCAAGAATCTCAAGTATCAGCTCCCTGTTGCCTTCTCCGGTTGGTTGACCAGATCAAAACATCTTCTGATCTACTTGTACTGCGGTTTCTGGTTGTTCATCCTGTGGTTGCTAAATCAATTCAATGTCCGCTTAAACTTCCGCTCACTTCTCATCCTGCAAGTTGTACTTTTGATTCTACTGACTTGCATAGTATGGTTGTGCTCTTCGGATTCACTTGTGGAGAGTAATATTGATTCTCAGATTGTTCAGTATATCTTCAACGAAAACAACCAACTATCCGTTTCGCCAAGCTATGAGCTCGAACGTGACTGTTCCCACCTCACAAGTGACTCGCAGAGACTTGAAAATAGACAAAGGATATCAGTTGCAGGAGTGGATGGTGAACCAGTAAGTGGTGATGAAACCCCCATTATTAAAACAGACAAAGCTTTTGTTCTCAATAGAGAGTTAAGCAATGATACTGCACAGACAGAAGACTTGTTTGGTTTGCCGAAAGATCTCCTCACAGAAATCTTCAAGAATTTATCGGCATTTCATGATTTGGCATTCTGCTCTACCGTTTGTAAGGCGTGGAGAAGCGCTTGCTCGAATCTGAAATGGTCTTTAGATCCTCCACATCCGTGGTCAATCCATTTCCAAGATCAAAACATCCTGAATCATTTTGATGATGGAAGGTATGTATTAGAAAAGTTGGAGACTGATGGAAGATATTATTACTATGATTGTGTAAATGGTTGGATATTGAGCATCGGATCCGAACACATTTCCATTTTCAATCTCGTCTCAAGAACTCAAACAAATCTCCCGAAGCTTAGTGTTGGTTACCTGCGACATATAGTTAAGTTCATTGTTTTCATAGCTTGTCATGGTGGTAATCTTCAGTTTAGTGTTGTGGCTTTTTTTGGTCGTGGAGGTTTCATTGCTTTCAAGGGACCTCGAATCCAGCATTGGATTTATATTCAAAGCAGAGACAGAACTCGTTGCATTGATGTAGTGTTGTTTCGAGGACGATTTTACGCATTATGTGATAGAGGGAACCTTTTTCAATTTGTCTTTGATAGATCTAATATCCGTTTATTGTTAGTGGACACACAACTTGCAGGATCATCCAGTGATGGTAGATACTATCTGGTGAAGAATGTGGATCATCTCATAGCGGTTTTTCAGAAGGGGGAAGTCGGTTTTGGAGGTAAGAGATTTGGTACTGAAACTTTCAGAATCTACAAGCTTGACATCACTATGAATTGGACCCGAATAAGTGAACCAGATTACTTGAAAGGTCGTGCATTGTTCATCTCCAGTGGGAACTCATGGACAATTGATCCAGCGGAAATGGAAAGTTGCAGAACCAACTCCATCTACTTCGTAGATGATTACTGGTTCTCGAACAATAGGGATGGTCATTTTATTGGTGTGTTTGACATAGCTAATGGAACGATTGAAGATTTTGAGTTTGAGATGGATCAGTACCCTCCTAATGATGTGAGTCCATTTTCGTTAACTGACAATATTGGAGCTTAGCTAATGGAGATGTTCAAAACCTCAGTTCCGGAAGCAGTCATGAGGTTCATTTTTTAGTCAAGCGTTCTGGTTCATAATGTAAAACATTGAGCATCGTGTGACGGTTGTGTGAACTATTGTCTTAATTGTTTCTCAAATTACAATTAAAGTAATTATGAGATTAGATGCATGTTTAATTTGAGTGGTTATTAGGGTTTGTAGATTAATTTCGGCCTGACTCGATATTATGACATTAAGGGATAACATCAATTTTGAATCCCCTTTTTGAAAATTCTTCCTATTTTTGTAATTTATAATTGATATATTTTAAAAAAATTCACATACTAATTTTTTGAAAATCAACTAGAAATACTAAAAAGAAGTGGAACAAATATGAGGATATACATCTTTGTAAAATTTGTTAGAATAATAAATTGTAAAAGACTCTTGCAATTTACAATTTTTATAACCTCTTGTTTAACATGTTTAAAAATATGTCATGTGCGAATGCTACATCATCTTTAGTCTCAAACCACCTGTGGATGAGACAAGTACATTTTGCGGGCTTTGCCGTATCTTAGTGAATATGTAATTGGTGGTGGCAACCGGACCAATTCGGGTATATGCGTCTTCTTGTCATTTATTTCGCAGCCAGGCCGGGCTGATATGTGCTTCCGGTTGGTGGCTAAACGGATTAAGGAGATGATGAGCGGCCATGCTGTCGTTCTAGGAAGCCCTAATGAGCCTGAGACCGCTACAACCTGGGGAGCTCAGGTTTATAATATTTTATTATTTATAATATTAGTGGCTACGAACACCAGCTTTTTCTATTTGCAAAAGCAAAACCTAGCCCTTGAAGTTCTATTAACGAATTAATATAGCCGTAGATAGGATGATGTGCCAGCTTAAATTTAAGTATTTTTGTCTTTAAAAAAAGTATTTTTAATGAGTTAATTTATGGGTAAAATTAGGTTTATATTAATTTGAGGTTTAATTTTTCTAAATAAAATATCAAATTTTTGCTTAGAGTAATTAGGTCTTGAGTAAGATTAATTCCAAAGTAATTTAAGCATGAAATTAATTAAAAACTGTTATTTTATACATTTAATTTAAAAATATATATATTTAAAAAATTAACAAGATCGACCAATAAATTGACATGGTGTTATCCATACGCATTGTGAGAGAGGAAGAGAATAACGATTATGTAAATTTTTTGTAAATATATTCAAAACTATATTATTTTAAAAACAAGTGAGTTTTAATCTATAATTAATGGAAAAAATATGAATCAAGTTTATCATTTCTAATATTATATTGAATATTAAAATAAACATTACAATTTAAAAAGAGTAAGAATTTTGATATTTAAATTGAAATTGTGATAATAGATTGAGATAGGATAAATTTGGTATGTTTATTTTAAATTTAAACTCATTAAAATCAAACAAAATTTTTATTATTTGAATTTTAAATATATTAAAATTTAAGTCTGAAATCAAATATTGAATTTTTTCTATTTAAATTGACTTAAAATGCATATGAAAGTGCTTTCAATTAGATTTACATTATCATTCAAGTTAGATATCTATAATTAAAATTAAGTTTGAGTTTAACCTTTTTAATTTAACTTATCAATTTTAAATAAATTCAATCCGAAATTAAATGATTTAAAATTTAAATAATTATTTATTTATTCAAGGTCAAATATATGTAATGTAATATGCGAATTGGGCTTGTGCTAACTAATATACCTAAAACGCTAACTCGTGGCTTACTTTTGCTTCCGCTGGGTGATCGATGCAGGGCCGAGCAACGAGACCGAGACAGTGGAGGTTCAAGGCAAAGCTAGCATCTTTGACGGCAACAAAGCGTCGACCAAGTTAACATTTTAGCATCTTTGACGACAACGAAGCATCGACGAAATAACGCATATTTTGATTTTATTTTTTAATTATTTTAATTTTAATTTTTAATAAAATTTTAAGATAAAATTTAAATTTAAAATTTTGATTAATTTATTAAAAATGTTTAATTAATTTATAAATTATTGAAAAATATTAAATAAAATTAAAATTGATTAGTTTTTTTATTATTATGTTAGTTTTTTTTGAAAGGCTTATTATTATATTAGTTATTGTTGTGTTGGAAGTAAAAGAAAATAAGTCTTTAAATAAAACGACGACTTCTTTCGAATAAGACAAATCTGAACTCACTTCCATTTTGTCCCTTTTTTTTAACCCATTACTTATAGCTTGGGCATTAGTGTTTGAAATGGAGTTTAGGTCAAGAGCTTGATGACTTCGTTTTGATATTTAATTCTTTCTCTCGGTTTCTTAGTTTTTTGACCAAGTTTTAGCTCCAATCTAGGGCTTTGTCTGTACTTTTTTTGTTTTAAGTTCGAACCTTTTTTCTCTGTTTCTATTTCAGTGCCACTCTGTCTCTTAATCTTTGCTTATGGTGTTTGTTGGGTTTTAAGTAGATGAAAAGCGAGTGCTTTCTCATCTCTCTTTGTTTGTTTTGAGCGAGTGCCACCATTTTTTAAGTTTTCTCCGTTTGGATGTGAAAAGAGGAAAGTGGTTTTCACTTCAACAAATTCCTTGTCTCTGCACTACCACTACAGCTCTGGTAAACTTAAGCGGCTTAGATTTGTTAAATTTTATGAATGATTACTTGGTTTATCTTCATTATAGTTGGCTATGTTTTCCTTGTTACAATGAACTATTGTTGTAAACATAGATTGATGCAAACAATCGGATGGTTGATGATTTGGTGATTTTAAAAGAACTCTTCACATTCATATCTTCTTGATAAATTTTCTTTTTGCTTAAGTTCTAATTTTTACTTCCTACATTGTTGATGATTTGGTGATTTTAAAAGAACTCTTCACATTCATATCTTTTTGATAAATTTTCTTTTTGCTTAAGTTCTAATTTTTACTTCCTACATTGTTGAGGGTTCCTTTTATATACATTTTTTTGGTAAAGATTGTATTTTTTATGATCTGAACATTCGTGACTTTTAAGAATCTGAACAATACTTGTTATAAATAATATTTGGGCTACTCCCTATCGAAAGGGAACTTTAGTCTCAACTTCCTATGTTGAGTTCTTTGGAAACTAGTCGTGTCAGAGCTGAGCTGTCTACATTAAATGCCTAAGTACATGTGTCTTTTCGTTGCTATGGATGGATTATTGCTCCAGTTGAGACACCTCCCGGTATTAAATTCACAAGTTTGGTCTAGTTTTTAACAAAAAGATGTAGTGGTTCGTCTAGTAACTTAAATAAAGGTCTTTAATTATTAGGACGGAACAGCTTTTTTTCTGGTACAAGGGAAAAAGAAACTACATGAAAAAGCTAATTAACGCAATGCCTGCGATACAAAAGGCCGTGTTGATCACGGAGCAGGAGAACTCTGACTAGCGTCGGAGGCTCTTGGAGAAAATGAAGGCCGCGACTGGCCGACGGGACAAGAGCGGCCAGACAATCTGTGCTCTAGTTGCCTTCTCTGTAGACATGCTGAAATTTCACCTCCCAAGTGTGTAGTAGAAGACTCTGGATACCTGTCATCAAAGAAGTGTAGTAAGTTCCAGGAAGGCGGGACGATGATAGAATATTTATCACCTTTAAAGAGTCGACTTCAAAGACAATCCGTCGATAACCAAGAGTCCAAGCCAGGTGCAACCCCGAATAGGCGCCCCAAAGTTCGGCCTCTAACGACGATCCCACCCTATGTGATGGAGAAAACCACCACACCACTATCCATGACAATCTCTAATCAAACCCCCAGCGGAAGCAAGATGGTGACCCAGATTGGTTGCACCATCGATATTTATCTTAACCCAGCCTGGCATCGGTTTGGTCCACCCAATAAGTTGTCCCGCGGGACATCCTGTTGCACCAAAAACCTGTTGTTCCATAATACTGGCCCTGATAATCCAGGTAGTATAATAAAGAACTATGTGGGAACCATCAGTGGGCCAAATAAAATCCTCATAAAAAATCTGACGATTCCTCCATTGCCACAGGAACCAGCAGGCGACCCCGTACAAAGTGGCCCATGGGATATGCTGCATATGTATGTGCGTCCGGAGATTTGACGTCATCCAGGACTCCACGTCCGTCTGAAAGAAAGCGGAATTGATCATCACGGGGGGAAACCTACACCAGAAATTGTGGACTTGCAGACAGTCGCAAAAGACATGTAAAACAGTCTCCTTGTGGCCACAGAAAGGATAGTTACTGGCGAGGGTGAGATGGCGAGCAACTAGATGATGGTTAGTCAATAGCTTTTGCTTGAACATGAGCCACAAGAAAGCTCTAATGCATTGGGGACCAGCCCAATGCCAGATTAGTGTCCAAGAAGTGCTAGGCGAAGGTGGAGAATGGCTAGCGATAAGATCATAAGCTGACGCCGTCGTGAAGTGCCCATGAGCACTAAGACCCCAAGTAAGGACGTCGTCCATGGGACTCCGCGCAAGGGAAGGAAGAGCCTCAATATCACGACATACTGTAGTGGGGAGATACGGTTGAAACAGGGACCAGTGCCAGGTGCCCTCATCAGTCAGATAGTCAGACACTGTGGCAGATAAAGCGCTGTCTGGAACCGGAGAGCTCACTGTAGAAATTAAAGGCCCCCAGCCCGTTAACCAGTTATCCAACCAGAAGAAAATAGGGCTCCCAGTGCCCAATTCCCAATGAGACCCTTGTCGAACAATAGGCCAGGAGGCGGCTATACCACGCCAAGTAGCAGAAGCCCCTGCCCGATCAAGAGAGAAAGAAAGAAGGTCCAAATTTAGATGATATTTAGCTTTTAAAAGCCGAACCCATAAAGCAGTGGGCTGAGTAATCAAAGCCCAACCAAGTTTTGCTAAATAGGCATCATTAGAAGCTCGGAGACGCTTAAACCCTAAATCCCCGGCGTGTTTTGGCTTACAGACTTCATCCCAGTTAACAAAATGCATGCGTCGAGTCGGAGTATCGGTTCCCCAAATAAAGGAGCGCATTAGACGTTCCAAGTCGTCACAGAGGCTACGCGGGAGGTGCACGGTTTGCATGGTATATATGGGAAGAACGGCAAGGACCGATTGAGCCAAAGTAACTCGGCCTGCTAAGGATAACGTCTTGGCCTTCCAGCCCTCAAGTTTCCGTTGGGCAGTATCCAAGATATGTTGGTACGTGCGTCTACTGGTACGCTCATGGAGCAAAGGGACACCCAAATACTTGCCAAGATTGCGCGTGGAGGGAACGTGTAAGAAGTGGCTAAGGCTGTGCGTCATAGTTTAAGGGACATTCTTGGAGAAATATATCCTAGTTTTGTCGAGGTTAACTTTTTTCCCAGAAGCTTTGCAAAACAGGTCCAGAGTTCGGGCAATAACCCGGACTTGGGACTCCGAAGCTTCAGCAAAAAGGATCAAATCATCAGCAAAGAAAAGATGGGAGAGGGGGGGCATGTATGCTCAGGCGAATCGGTTTCCAATTCCCTTCACCAACCTCCTGTCCAATAAGATGCCCCAGCCGTTCCATACATAGGACAAAGAGGTAAGGCGAGAGGGGGTCGCCTTGCCGGATACCACAGGAAGGCACAAAAGGAGTGGTCCGCTGGCCTTACCAGTCTACTTGCATGGAGACAGTAGTCACACACTTCATAATAAGGTGGAGGAGCTGGTCGGGCAAACCAATGGCCTATAAAGTGCCATGTAGGAAGTCCCATCGAAGTCGATCATAAGCTTTCTCAAGATCAACCTTAATAGCGAGGTAGCCTGTTTTTCCCATTTTCCTGTGCATCAAATGGATGACCTCCTGGGCAATGATAATATTATCCGTGATATGACGCTCAGGAATGAAACTGCATTGAGTTTCGGCCACGAGCTGAGCCATTAGAGGTTTGAGCCGATTCACTATAATTTTAGAGAGGACCTTATAGAGAACCGTGAAGAGACTAATAGGCCGAAATTGAGCCATAGAGGTCGGGGAGGGGGATTTGGGGATCAGGACTAAAATGGTTTGATTTAGGTCCATATCCCAGCGCTCCAAAGTGAAAAGTTCTTTCATATACGTCACGATAGTGGGTCCAACCTGATCCCATTGTTTTTGAAAAAATAACCCATTAAAGTCGTCCACCTCGGGAGCTTTGTTAGGGTTTAAAGTAAAGACAGCATGCTGAACTTCAAAGTCATGAAGGGGGAGATTAAGCGCTAGCAGCCCAGCGGCCGAAATCGAAGGGAAAGGAATATCGATCGACGAAGGAGGAGGGGAGTCTAGGGCTGCCGTATAGAGTTGGACAAAGAACTGCCGGACTAGGGTGCGGAGGTAGTCGAGATCGATGATTAGAACTCCATTAGAATCTAGGAGTTGCACGATCTTCAATTTATTTCGCCGAGCCTGAGTCAGTGTTGGGACTCGATCTCGATGATCGGACCCCAACCGGAAAAGACGAAAAACAAATAGCGAAACAAAGAAAGCGAAGGATCGCGAATCGGAATACAAACCGAATCAAATCGACAAAACGAATGTCCGACATCCGGTAACGAAGATTGATCGAGAAACGAAGCGAGACGCGTTGGAAACTCTAAGACTAATCCAAAAATCCCGATATTTTTTTTCTTTATACAAACCATTCCATATTTTTCTTTTTCATTCTTATTCATTCCTTTCATCTTTATCAATCTTATACAAATCAAACCATACAATTTCCCTACTT
>JANVCL010027398.1:0-10182 GCA_026546855.1 Erythroxylum incrassatum
ACTACCCCTTAGGCAAACTTAACCCTTCATCTTAATTTTTATTAACTCATGCCACCTAATCTCCTTAATACTAACATGCTAATTAATCCCAAAACACATAAATCTTGCAAGACTCCAAATTTTTTTTCTAATCATGCTTAGTTAAATAAAAAAATTCAGGGGCCAACAACGATCCTTTGATAACATTACTTGTGTCCATTCCTTGCCTTATGATATTATGATTAATATACAAAGTAGGACTATGTCATCTTTGTATTATAATCGTTTCTTGGTCTCCATTAAGTAAATTATAAATTATAACTATACCTCAGTTATATTGGATCCATTTATAATTCTACTTTACTAAGGGACCCATATTACTCATTATTAATAAGTGGCAATGATGCTATTTACATATACCTTTTCCCACACAAGTTATATATAAAGAACTATTATTTTTATCACCACTTTTTATAAGCAACTTTTAATAATAATTAAGTTATACATTCCTTATGTGGAAAAAATATATGTATTAATCTTGGAATCAAAGACACGATAAAAACATTAATGACACAAACACAATCCATATAATGTTTTATGTATTAGGTCTGTTCAATATATGAAACCTTTCATATATTCGCTTTAGCAATGTTTACATAATTACAACATATTTTTAATCAATACGACAGTCTTATATGGCATATTAGTGTTCCTGCTAATATCCAAGACTTGTGAACATTTTAGAATTGAATATTCATATTATGTAGGGTTCTGCAGTTCAAGACCAAGTGCATCATCTTGAACACTTCTAAATGAATATAAAACTCACGGAAAAAATATTAATAACATTCAATTCATAAGTATAACATATAAAAGTAATCATCTTAGATAGCTTTTAGAGCACAAATCTAACAATCTCCCACTTATTCTTAAAGTTATCTTTGATACATTCTTATGTACTAACTCTAAGACTAGGGTTACCTTCTGACTTAGTTTGTTATCTGTATCCACTCTCCATGTTCCCTTAGACCCATAGAGTCAAAGTGGACTTCGCTATTTGCTTGAAATAAAGGCTTTTTCTGTTGTGTTAATATCTGTGTCCACCTTTAATAATTTTAGTCTCGAATGACAAAATATTTTCTATCCATGTGTTTGATCTTGTGATGTGCCTTCGGTTCCTTAATTTGTGCAATAGCTCCACTATTTTCGCAAAATAGTTCCAATGGTCCTTGAATGGAAGGAACCACGTCAAGTTCGTCAATGAACTTCTTGATCCAAACACCTTCTTTGCTGGCTTCAACAGTAGCTATCACTTTGGATTGAGTAGTTGAGTCAACCGTTGTTGATTGTTTGAAACTTCTCCAACTAACAGCACCCCCATTCAAAATAAAAACATATCCAGATTGTGACCTCTTATCATCATAATCAGTCGCAAAACTTGCATCGGTGTATCCTTTTATAATGAGTTCCCTTTTCCCTCCATATATAAGAAACTTATCCTTAGTCCTATTTATGTCCTTAAGGATATTCTTAACTGCAGTCCAATAAGTAGGGCCTATATGGGCTTGATGAAGACTTGTCATACTCAGAGCATCGCGAGATCAGGTCGTTTACACACCATAACATACATGATGGAACCAATTGCAGAAGCATATGATACATCCTTAATGATTTCAATATCTTTACGCGATATAGCACATTGAGATTTGCTAAGTGTTACACCTTGAGTCATTAGCACATTTCCTTTCTTGGAATTTTGCATGATGAATCATTTCAACACTTTGTCAGAGTATGTAAATTGACTTAAGCCAATGAGTTTACGAGACCTGTCTCTATATATCTTAATCCCTAAGATATATTGAGTCTCTCCTAAATCTTTAATTGAAAAAATATCTTTCAATGAAGTTTTCGTTTGCTCCATTAAGGGAATAAAGTTGCCTATCAATAATATGTCATCGACATATAAGACCAAGAAAAGTACATAACTTCCACTAATCATCTTATATACACAAGGTTCTTCCTTAATTTGGATGAATCTAAGACGTTTAACCTCGTTTACCATTAAGGAACACTATTTTGACATCCATTTTCCATATTTCATAGTCATAAAATGTAGCAATGGCTAGTAATATCCAAATAGACTTAAACATTGTAACAAGCGAAAAGGTTTCATCATAGTCAATCCCTTCAACTTGACCGAATCATTTTGCTACAAGTGTTGGCTTGTATGTTGTCATGTTTTCATCCATGTCCATCTTTCTCTTGAAAATCCATTTGTTTTGAATTGCTTTCTTGCCTTGAGGAAGATCTGCCAAGACCCATACTTGGTTGTCATACATGGATTGCATTTCAAATTTCATGGCTTCGTACCATGACTTTGAGTCATCTCTATTCATTGGTTCTTGAAAGGTCGTCGGATCTTCGATATCCATTACCAATATCTCATGAAGCCCTAAATAGAAATCAAGTTTCTTTCTAGATCTTGTTGACCTTCTCAATTCTTGCGGCTCTTTTGGTTCATCTTGAATTTCTTGAACCTCTTGCATAATCTCTTGTTTGGTTCAATATTGGATTGAACACTATGTGGTGACGTGAGAACCTCCTCCTCAATATGTTGAGGAACCTGTACACTCATGCTCCCACTAGCCATAAGAACTATAATTGGGCTACTTCGATCTTTATGGATGTCATCCATGACCTGATCGAGGTTTTGTACTGTCTCTAAAGTTTTTTCAAGTGTTACACTACTCCCACCACTTTTGATTCTTTTGAGAAATTCTTTCTCTAAGAAATTGTACCCCCTTTAACAAATATCCTATTTGTTGACTTGTGCCAAAAGTAGTATCCTTTTATTTCTTTCGGATAACCTATAAAGAAGCATTTATCTGCTTAGGGTTCTAGTTTGGTTGTCATCAATCTTTTGATGAAAGCCTCACATCCCCAAATCTTAAGAAATGACAAGTTAGGAATTTTACCCATCCACAACTCATAAGGAATTTTCTCAACAGATTTAGAAGGAACAATATTTAGTGTATAAGTTGCAGCAAGTAATGCATGTCCCTAAAAGTAAATAGGCAATCCTATTTGGCACATCATTAATCGAACCATGCCGAGCAATGTTCTATTTCTCCTCTAGGAAACATCATTCCATTGAGGTGTTCTAGGTGGTTTCAATTGTGGTATGATATCACACTCCTTTAGATATGCACCAAATTCATTACTCAAGTATTCTCCTCCACGATCAGTTCCTAAAGTCTTAATTCTCTTGTTTAGTTGGTTTTCTACTTCATTCTTGAATTCTTTGAACTTGTTAAAAGATTCACTCTTGTTCTTCATTAGATAAGCATAGCCATAACGACTTTAATCATCTATGAAGGTAATGAAGTATCTAAAACCATCTCATGCATTTGTGTTCATTGGCCCACATACATCTGAATGTATTAATTCCAGCAAGTCTTTTGTCCTTGTACCTTTCTTCTTGTAAGGTTTCTTGGTCATTTTACCGACTAAGAAAGGCTCGCATGACTCTATTGCATTGCACTCAAGGAGACCAAGAAGATTACTTTTTTGTAATTTCTTAATGCATTTCTCACTTATATGACCTAGATGATAGTGCCATAAGAGAGTCTTATTTCCATGAGATACTTTGAGTCTTTTGTTATTGATATTTAAAATATGTTTATCATTCACTTCAAGCAGATATAAGCCATCTTGAGCAATAGCATTTGCATAGAAAATCCCATCTTTTGAAATACTCATACATGAGTTTAAAATAGTAAATACATATCCACCCTTGTCTAAACATGACGCGGATATAATGTTCTTACATATAGAAGGAACATAATAAATATTTTTTAAATTAATAATTAAACCATTAGCTACTTGAAGGTGAATCGAGCCAATGGCCATTGCAGAAATGGTAACTCCATTCCCCACCTTCAATGTGACTTCTCCTTTCTCAAGATGTCTTCTATCCACTAGTGCTTGCATATTTGCACAAATGTGAGCACATGATCCAGTATCAATTACCCAATCGTGAATAGATGTGGTAAAATTAATTTCAATAACATAGATACCTTTTTGAACTTTAGGGCACTTGCGCTCTATTTTGCCACTATCCAAGTCAACCTTGTACTTGGGACAATTTGCCTTGAAATGTCCTAACTCGTGGCAATATTAGCATTATGTTTGTGGAGTTGGTGAGTTTTTCTTTTTGCCTTTGGAGTTGCTCGCTTAAGCTTCTCTTTTTCCTTTGTTCATGTTAGGCATCTTCTTTTTGCCTTTTCCTTTGTTGACTTTCTTGTTATTCTGGGAGATTGCAAGAACATTCTTCTCTCCCTTGTGCCTGTTCATATCAGCCTCTGCCTGTTTCAATGTATGATGGATCTCATCCAAGGTCATTGCCTTTTCACGCAAGTGAAGATGCATGACTACATCTCTATAAGATGGAGGCAATGAACCAAGGATTATATCCTCAGCTAAGTCAAGGTGCATTGGATCATTAAGCTTCTCCAATTTCTCAAGATAACCCAGCATTTTCAACATATGCTGGTTGATGGAAGATCCTTCTGTCATGTTACATCTCGTGAATGCCAGAGTGATCTTCGAACGCTCTTTACGAGCATTCTCCGGGAATATTTTAGAAAGACGTTCAATTATCTCTCTTGGAGTATTTTTAATAAACGAGAAAGTTCAGTCTCCATACTTGCCAATATGAGACCTTGAACACTCACTTCGTCCTTGCGATAATTTTCAAAAGTGACCTTTTCCTCATTAGAGAGATTTGTACCAAGTATTGGTGAATCTTGCTCCAGGACATCTACAAGATCCTCTTATCTGATGATAAGTTAGAGTTTTAGTTCCCAATCGAGAAAATTGGAACCATCACCCTCCAATGAGCACTTTTCAAGTATTGATCGGATAAGTACGTTGTTTTCCATTCTAGAATAAAATCAAAAGGATTTCATGTTAATATTTATGTAAAAGTTGTTTTATAAAAAAAACTCATATTGCATTTATTACAAAGTCCTTTACACAGTATATTCCAGATCCCATCATAAATAAATTGACCTTATCCGATTTATAAACTCAAGGTAAGTAATCCTTTACTAATCATAACCTTTAGAAAAATTCTTTTGCAATCATTTGCAATTTTCTAAACCTTATGACTCTTGTTGTTTATTAAGAAAACATTTTCTTACTAAACGATTTTCCTGAGACTTCAAGCCTAGATCTTGACTGCTCATTAGCAAACTCATCTTAGTGGTGAATATATTAGGTTACATTATCTCCATAAAATAAATGTACTAAATACCTCACATCTAATCCATTTACCAATGGCCTAATAATATATCCTAATATATTCAACAATTTCTAAAGATTTAAAATTACACTCATTCATATTAATAATCCTTAGCTTAAAGTGGATAAAATGAGAAGGAAAAATACTCAATTTTTCATTGGACATTCAAAAGTGACTATAGTTTGGTAGGTCTTCTTGCACCATTGCATGAAAATTTGCATAAAATAAATATGAAATCCTAAACATTATTTTGAATCCTTTCAAAAATTTGCTAAGTGCAAGTATTAGGGACTCCTCTCATTTTCACAAATGCATATGATGTAAATAAAAGGAATCCTATACAAAAATTGCCTTTTGAGCCTATTAATAACTATTTATTAAACTGATTACAATCAAACACTCACACACGGCATTGGAATGAGACATACAAACTCAGTTCCTTGCAAAACAAAAATTATAACAGAAATTGAATGTCAATGCATAATTTTGTACCCTTTAATCAATTCTCTTTTCTTAAGTAATTGCGATTCTCTAAATCATTTAAATCCCATAAAATGATTTATAATTCTGTGTAAGAATTTAATAATAATTTGTACCATGGTTTGCAAAGTAATCCTTTAATCATTTAAAAGAAAATACAAACCGTTTAGCGATATCTTGTTTTAATCAATAAAAAAAATCCGCGCACCATTCTTATTTGTCTTTGTCATAAGAAAAACGTGACACTCTTGTACAGACAAGTTTCATAATTCAAAACTAAACTTCATAATCTAAATTTTGAAACTAGTTTCATTTAAAAACGACAATCCTGTTGAGAGATGTCGTTATTGGAATTTGAGCTTAAAAACAGTCACTGTTACTGAAAATTCCAGTAACCCTCTATTTTTCTTATTTTTGTTTTACTCTATAGATCTGTCCAAAGACTTTAATCTACATAAGGATTCTGTTCTAAACTTCTTTCATTGATAAAAGAATTTTAGAAAACACAAAAATAAGTAACTTGTAAGCCTATGACAATTCTACAAGAACGAAATTAAATTCAATACCGAATCTTTTAGAATTGCAATACAAAAGAACAATTGATTAAGCACTTATGTAATAAAAATACATAATAAAATAGTCTAATCAGCCATAATAAAAACAAAAGCTCTTATACCAATTAAAGGAATTTCATAAAGCAGATAAGGTAAAATTTAAAAATTTTTAATCCGATAACAACCAGGATCGTTTCTATGATTGCTAAAACTTCTTGTATTCTGTTTGCATTACAATCAAGTTTATATTCCTATAAGAGGAATTGTTAAACCACACCTTTGATCTCTAATGAAGCTGTACTCCTCTTCAGTTCATCTTGAATCCGAAACAAGGACGCCAATTTCGTGCTAGCGTTCTCTTCGTCCGCACCTAGCTTCGTCACCCGTTTTTTAATCGATTACTCAATCAATAATTGTTTTAACAAGTTATGAGAGAGAACCATTGCTAACAAGAACAAAACCTATATCTTAGTCTGAGCAGAAGTGCAAATTCGTATAGCCTCAAAATATTCTTTAAATTCCCACAGCATTTATGGCAATTAAATCAAGAACGGTTTTGACATAGTATACTTAATTCCTAACCTTTGGTACTAGAATAGTGATAACTTCTTCTAGCGAACTCCAAACGACCTGAAACCTTCACCATTTGCTTTTACACTTCAAGGGATACAAAACTGATAGGTCATTTGTCCAGAATGGTTACCATATGCCCTTTCAAATTCCTGTTCAAAATCACCTTAAAATTTATTGCGAATTTGATGGCTATAATAATACATCTATTCTCTCTCTTCATTTGTTAAGACAAATTCTTTTGGGCTTGGCCTATAAATAAATTTATATTTCATGAAATTTATATTATCCTCATAATATACATTTCAAATAAATTTATTTCCCTTCTAGGCTGTCACGTCATGTGACAATATTTTAGCATGTACCTTTATTTCATCAACATGAAATCTTGTACATTAAAAATATATTTTCTTGTTTCCCGTTCAGTTGGTATGACCTATATTGAAGATCTGTGTTGTGTTGGCAATGAAATACAATATTTTATTTCATAAACTGTAAGCGATATTCTTGCTATACATTACAACTACCCAAACAACATAGATGTTTAGTAAACCTTTTACGTAACATGATCCATCTAGTAATGTTATTATTAACATTACTTGCGTCCATTGGTTGCGTTATGATATTATGATTAATATACAATGTAGGACTGTGTCATCTTTGTATTATAATCGTTTCTTGATCTCCATTAAGTAAATTATAAATTATAACTGTATCTCAGTTATATTGGATCTATTTATAATTCTACTTTACCAAAGAGCCCATAAAATATCATTACTCATTATTAATGAGTGGCAGTGATGCTATTTACATGTACCTTTTCCCACACAAGTTATATATAAAGAATTATTTTTTTTTCACCACTTGTTATAAGCATCTTTTAATAATAATTACATTATACATTCCTCATGTGAAAAAAAATATCACGACAGTCTTTTAATCAACACGACAGTCTTATATGGCATATTAGTGTTCTTGTTAATATCCAAGACCTATGAACATTTTAGAATTGAATATTCATATTATTTAGAGTTCTGCAATTCAAGACTAAGTGCATCTTCTTGAACACTTCTAAAAAATATAAAACTCATGAAACAAAATATAAATAACATTCAATTCATAAATATAACATATAAAAGTAATCATCATAGATAACTTTTAGAACACAAATCTAACACTTCTGCCTACAAAATGACAGGAGACACACAACAAGCAAAAAAAGAGAGAAGTGAAGTGAGAACAAAAAAGAGAGAGACAAAAATATTCTTTGTATTTTTGTGGATCTAGTTTTTTTCCTTGTAATTCTCCAATTTTTCAGTAGTAAAATTTTTCTATCCTTACCTGTAGTTTTTATCCTAATTTAGAAAAATTTCACGTAAAATCTGTATATCTATTTTATCTTCAATATTATTAGTTTCGTTTTAGCTGCAACCCTACTCTGTCCAAGTCCCACTTGTTCCTAGCAAGTCCTAAGAGCTTATACCCTTTCAACAAGAAATCACTCCGCTCAAGCTGTTTTCCTAACTAACTTCTCATAACTTGAGTTCCACTTTCTCTCTCTACTTGGAACCCTATTCTGTCGATGACTATAAACATGATATCCCTTATCCATTCCTTACAGATAGACATTACTACTGTAGCCTAATAGATTCTATCCATTGTGTTGTTATTCATTTTGATTTTTAAGACTTTAGTGCTTGTTTGGATGAGCTTATATCAGTAGAGCTTTTGTTAGTAGAACTTTTCTGAAAAGAACTTTTCTAAGAAACCAGTTGATTGTTTGACTGTCAATTAAAAAAACAGCTTTTCTGAAAAAGCTTTATACAGTAGACTGTTTGGCAACATAAAAATAAAAAACACTTTTTATTAATTTTAACTATATTTTATTTTGTACAAAAAATTATTTATGCATATACATAATATTTAAAGTATATTAAACAATATACAAAGCACAATATATTAGGTTTACATTTAATTTGAAAGAATTCAACTACTATTAAGCATTTCATGAGTGGAATGGGTTTACAGGTTGGTCAGATGGAATGGGTTAACAATTTGCCAAAATAATATTATTAAATAAATTGTACGCTTATTTGACAAAGAAAAATTTTATACCTTTCTATTTAAGCTTTTTTATCTCTTGAAACATTTTTTCCAAAAAATATCCTTATTGATTTATTATGAAATTTTATCTTATAACTTTTCATCTCTTGAAATTGTTATCCTTATTTATTTATTATTTTTAGTTGGTTACAAATTTAACATGTATTATCACGATCTATATCAAATTAAAATGACTTAAAATATTTGCAAGCTCAAATAACACTACTTCGAGGTTTAAAACAAAGCATTTGGTCCTCACATGAGGTCACTTTGTACTATAATATACACCTTAATCTTGTTTTACAAAATCAAATGCCAACTCAACATTTTGAGAAATAATGGCAAATCTATTTCGACTTGAAACGATGATGGGATTATATTAATCATCTACGGAAAGCCACCAAATCTAACGTAATCCTATAAACAGGCTCCAATTTTGTTCATACAGTAACTAATCCGTCAACATTTAAGACACGTCAATGGAGAAAATCCACAGCATTGACTAGAATATGCAATTATTCATTGAACCAAAACACGAATATTATAAGGAGAAAATGCTCAGCTCACAAAAGGTTTTAGGTAAATCGTCACACAGTTTATGGATGCCTTTGTCAACACTATCAGCACGTGTCATATGTTTATGTTTCCTCAGCGCACACTGAGAACTGAAATGTGATAAAATTGCCGTAAGGCCCTTGACTCCATCTAAAGAGCCACATAGTTCCCTTATATGCATTGAGACTAGTGTAACAATCTGGTCAAATGAATTTTCTTTTCAAGTGAGAAGCAACGACAATTTAGTGAATCTTTCATGTACCATGTCTATTGATTCTTCTTCAGCTTTGACGTCGAAGTTGAAGGCTTGGGACCTTAAATGAAAGTTTTGATTATGAAAAGAAGTGTTTCCACAAGCATTTCTACAACCAATCCAAGAATGCCTCCAGCGGCACTCTTAAGTAAACAGAAGGAGAAGCACCAGTATTGATTGCATAAAAAAATGCAAAAGAGAAAAAAAGGAACAACGCAATGATCATGTTGCCCTATCAAAAAACATAATAACAGAAACTATTGATCACAATCAATTCAGTTCAAAAATTTGCAGAGGGAAGTGTGGTAATGTAATATCGTTGATATGAATGATGAAAGGAATTTCTCAGCAAGTGAGGTAGTTATGTTGAAATGTATTCCTAGTTA
>JANVCL010027472.1:0-10175 GCA_026546855.1 Erythroxylum incrassatum
CCCGAATTTAGGTGATAACAATACTTTTGAATTAAAATCTGGGCTGATTTATTTATTACCTATTTTTAGGGGTTTACCGGGAGAAGATCCATATAAACACTTGAAGGAATTCAATGTAGTTTGTATGGGTATAAAGCTGACAAATGTGACGAAAGAGCAGATTAAGCCGAGAGCCTTCCCATTTTTCCTTAAAGACAATGCACAAGATTGGCTATACTATTCAGCCAGAGAAAACGTGCAAACGTGGGCGAAAATGAAGAGGCTTTTCTTCGGAAAATACTTTCCAGCATCGAGAGCAGCTAATATTTGAAAAGAGATTTGCAGAATTCGTTAACACATGGGAGAAACACTCACGAGTATTGGAAGAGATTCAAGAAACTATGCGCTAGTTGTCCAAATCACCAGATAACTGAACAGTTATTGATTAAATATTTTTACAAAGGGCTCTTGCTTTCTGATGGGAACATGATCGAAGTTGCAAGCGGTGGTGCTTTAGTCAACAAAATACCAGCGGTCGCAAGAGAATTGATCGCGAGCATAGCCTCTAACACGTAACAATTCAGAATCTGTACTGGGCATGGGTCAAAGGACGTGAATGAAGTTAGTGCGACCTCGTTGAAAAAGAGGTTGGATGACCTCACTTCTTTGGTGCGACAATTGGCGTTCACGAGGAAAGAAGAAGCTAAGGTATGTGGTATATGCTCAATGTTAGGAAATTCTTCTAATTTATGTCTGATTTTGCAGGAAGAAAACGCAGAACAGGTGAATGCAGTGGGAGGATTTGCTAGGCCAAGTCAAAGGAAGTACGACCCATTTTCCAACACCTATAATCCAGGGTGACACGATGACCCAAATTTGTGATATGGGAATCTTCAAGGACAGCAAGTGACCACGAATTTTCAATAGTATAGACAATCATATGTGTCGCATCAAAATCCAAATATAACATCAAATGCCGAAGTAAGTCTTCTTTGGAAGATATAGTGCAAACTTTGACCACTAACACTTTGACGTTTCAGCAGAATACTGAAGCAAGTATCTGGAATTTGGAAAATCAACAAAGGAATTTTGAAAACCAGCTAAGTCAAGTTGCAACTGTCGTTAATCGATTGGAAGCACGAAATTCTAGAAATTTTCTAGCACAACTGGAGATTAATCCTAAACAAAGTGCGAAGGTTATCACATTGCGAAGTGGTAAGGAACTAGGGGAACCAATTCCGGAAAATTCCAAAAGAGAAGCAGAGGAAGAAACCACACACACAGTACATTCCCAACCTGAATTGACGCAAAAAGAGGTACAAAACAAGGTGCTTCCACCTCCTTTTCTGAGTTGATTCGCAAAAGCAAAGAAGGAAGAACAAAAAAAGGAAAATTTAGAGACTTTCCAAAAGGTTCAGGTAAATATCCCTCGCATTGATGCAATTAAACATATTCCTCGATATGCTAAATTCCATAAGGATTTTGGTACGTCAAAGAGGAAATTAAAATTCGATGAGAAAGTCCAATTGGGATAAAACGTTTCAACAATTTTACAAAAGAAAAAGCTTCCACCGAAATGTCAAGATCTAGGTATGTTTACTATCCCGTGCCAAATTGGTAATTTGAGGATTGAAAGAGCTATGATAGATTTAGGTGCGTCCATAAATGTTATGTCATACGATGTGTATAAATCTTTGAATGTTGGACCTCTTAAAGAAATTAAAGTAGTGAATCAATTGGTGGATCGCTCAAATGTGTATCTGAAAGGTGTGTTAGAAGACATATTGGATCAAGTAGGAAACATGCTTTTTCCAGTTGATTTTTACATTTTGCAAATGGGCACCAATGACGCATCCTCCTCCACTCTGATTTTGTTTGGAAGGCCATTTTTGAAAACGATTAGAACCAAAATAAATGTTCATGATGGATCTTTAACTATGGAATTTGATGGTGACTTAATTAAGTTTAATATTTATAATACCATGAAGATTTTAGATGATGAACAATCTATTGTTTCTGTAGATTTTATTGATACGTGGATGCAGGAGAATTGGATTTTGGAATCCAAAGACGAAGTTGAAATGATGGAAAAGGCATCAAAGTGGAAAGGAAGCGAGGAACCTGTGTTATCTGGTAAACAAGGGGAGAAGACGTTAACTTCACAAGGAGATGAAGAGTCATTATTCTTTAATGGACAATTGGAAAACGCATCTCATTGGCAAGATAGCGAAGAATTGATGTTAGCTAGTGAACCATCAGCTGCACCACATAAGACGTCATCTTGCTTGGAGACAATTGAACCCCTTCATCAGCTCACGTTTGTGGAAACATCCAGGAGGGTGGATAAATTGTTGCCATCGTTGACCAGCCCACCAACACTTGAATTAAAGAGCTTACCTAGTCATATAAAATACATCTTTTTAGGTGAGAAAGATACATTGCCTCTGATTATTTCTAATCAACTTTCAGATGAGCAAAAAAGTCAGCTGGTTAACGTTTTAAAAAAGAATAAAGAAGCTTTCGGTTGGACGGTAGCTGATTTGAAGAGAATTAGTCCCACTATCTGAATGCACCGAATTTTGATGGAAAATGAAGCAAAGGAGGTAAGGCAACCACAACGTCGTCTAAACCCACCCATGATGGAAGTGGTGAAGAAAGAGATTTTGAAGCTTCTTGACACGGGCATCATTTATCTGATTTCGGATAGTAAGTGTGTAAGTCCAGTCCAGGTAGTACCAAAGAAAAATGGTGTGACTATGATTGAAAATAGCAATGGTGAGTTAATACCGACTCGTGTTCAAAATGGTTGGAGGGTATACATAGATTATAGGAAGCTTAATTCAGTTACTAGAAAAGATCACTTTCCACTTCCATTTATTGATCAGATGCTTGAAAAATTGCGGGAAAATCTCACTATTATTGTTTGGATGACTATTCAGGATATCACCAGATTTTGGTGGCACCTAAGAATCAGGAGAAGACAACCTTCACAAGTCCATTCAGCACCTTTGCTTACCGAAGAATGTCATTTAGTTTGTACAACGCATCCGTGACATTTCAACGGTGTATGGTAAGTATTTTCTCCAATCTTGTGGAAAATTGCATGGAAATTGTTATGGATGATTTCACAGTATATGGGGAGTCTTTTGAAACATGCATTATCAACTTTGAAAAAGTGCTAAAACATTGCATTGAAACTAATTTGGTTTTAAATTACGAAAAGTGTCATTTCATGGTTGATCAAGGCATTATTTTGGGTCATACTGTTTCGTCGAAAGGAATTGAAGTTGATAGGGCTAAGATAGATGTTATTCGATCTTTATCTTACCCTGAGAATGTGTGGAAAGTTCGTTCTTTTCTTGGTCATGCAGGATTTTATCGGCGATTTACCAAAGTCTTCTCCAAAATTGCGCAACCTATGTGTAAATTGCTCCAAAAAGACGTGAAATTTGATTTTGACGAGGCATGCAAAAGTGCGTTTGATGAGCTAAAGGAACGACTCACTACAGTGCCGATTATTCAACCACCACGATGGAACATGCCCTTCGAGTTGATGTGCGATGCATCGAATTATGCAGTTGGTGTCGTGCTGGGCCAAAAAGTGGACAAGGTACCTCATATTATTTATTATGCTTCTATGACACTTAATGATTCCTAGAAAAACTATTATACAACAGAGAAGGAGTTTTTAGTGGTCGTCTTTGGGTTGGAAAGTTTCCGTCATACCTGTTGGGGACAAGGGTGATCACTTACTCTAACCATGCTGCGCTGAAGTATTTGGAAAACAAGAAAGAAGCCAAGCCAAGACTAATTCGATAGATATTACTGATCCAAGAATTCAATGTGGAAATTCATGACAAGAAAGGAGCAGAAAATCTGGTGGCCAATCACTTAAACAGGATCACATCGAGTATCATGCTTGATGTTCTTCATGACAAGTTTTTGGATGAGAGTCTTTTCGCAATTCAATAGGTAATTCCTTGGTATGCAGACATAGTGAACTTTTTAGTAACTCAATCTTTACCTAGTGATCTATCTAGAGTTGAGAGAGACAAAATCAAGCAAGGGGCTAGATATTATGTTTGGGGTGAACCTCACCTTTAGAAATTTTGCTCTGATCAGATTGTTAGGAGATGCGTCACAAATGATGAAATTTCATTTATTTTGCATTTTTTCATTCATCTGTATGTGGGGGACATTTTGGTCCCAAAAGAACTATTCGTAAAATTTTAGAATGTGGACTGTTTTAGCCTAAGTTATTTTATGACTCTAACATGTTTTGCAAGTCTTGCAATCTTTGTCAAAGAACAGGTAACTTAGGATCAACGAATCAAATGCCACTGATGAACATTCTAATATGTGAGATTTTTGATGTTTGGGGAATAGACTTTATGGGTCCTTTTCCTTCCTCTTTTGGTAAGAATTACATTTTGTTGGCAGTAGACTATGTTTCGAAATGAGTAGAAGCTAAGGCTACTAAATTTGACGATGCTAAAACCGTCGTTGATTTTGTTAAATCAAATATTTTTTCAAGTTTGGAATGCCTCAAGCTATCATTAGCGATCGCAGAACCCATTTCTGCAACAAGATTTTTGAAGCGTTGATGAAAAGATGCGATATCACACACCGAATCTCTACCGCCTACCATACGCAGACAAGTGGGCAAGCTGAGGTATTCAATAGAAAGATCAAGTCCATACTAGAAAAGGTGGTAAATCCGAACCGAAAGGATTAGAATTTACGATTGGACGATCTTTTTGGGCATACAAAACTCCTATAGGCTTGTCACCTTACAGGTTAGTTTCGGTAAGCCTTGTCATTTACCTGAGGAAATTAAGCATAGAGCTTATTGGGTTGTGAAGTAGTTGAATATGGATAAATTGGAGGTTAGTAACAATAGGAAGTTGCAACTGTAAGAATTAGAGGAGATTCGTAATGAGGCATATGAAAATTCAAAAATTTACCAGGAAAAAACTAAGGCTTTTCATGATAAAATGATTTCTAGGAAATATTTTTCCATCGGAAAAAAGATCTTCTTTATCATTCAAAGCTTAAGTTATTTCCAAGAAAATTACGATCTCGTTGGCTTGGACCGTTTATTGTTACTAGCGTTTTTTCTCGCGGTGCGATAGAAATTCAGAGTTTAGATACCTCTAAGGTATTTAAAGTTAATGGACATCACCTTAACCCGTATTATGAAAATTTTTTGGTCAAGCAAATGGAAGAAATAGAGTTGGTACCTCCAACCTATTTCTAACCTGGTAAGTAACGACATAGGTCCAGCTAACGACTTTAAAGAAGCACGTTCGGAGAAACCCGTAAATTTTTCCGATTTGTCTATGTTATTTCTTTAACAGTTTTTATTTTCATTATGTTAATTCATGTAGTAAGGAATGTCAATTTACAATTTTTAAATTCTCTCATTTTATTTTTCTTTTCATTTTAAAATATTTTAAAACGAAATTAAAATTGAAAAATTGAAAACGAAAAATTTTTAGTTGTACCGTCACTCCCCTATTTCCCCCTTTATTTTCCCTCTTTGTTTTACTCCAAATTCCTTCTCTCATCCTCAATCTCCAGTTGCCGATACTCCACCCACATTCAACTTAGTCCATCAAAGTTCACGCATCTCTCATCTGTCATTGCCCACTCACCCAGAACCCTCTTTTGTGATTTTGGTGTTACGTTAGTCTCTTCTTTTGCAGTTTATCTCCCACAAAATTGGCACAATGCCCAGGAAGAAAAGTGACCCCCCAAGGCTTCCCACACCCATAAGGTTCGCTGCTGATGTTTCCCCACCACAACCCCCTTCACAGACCACCTTACCACCCCCTGAACCAGTTTTAGCGCCAACGTTTCTTGCTCCAGCACCACATACACGCCAACACACAACGAGAGGAAGGAGGTCGAAACTAGAAGTAACTGGATTAATCAAGCTGGAGGTTGCACTTCTTTCATGCTTCCTGAAGATACAACCCGATTCCAACAACTAAGTGAACGAAAAAATTATCTATGTAAGTTTATTCTTTCTGATGGAGTGCTTTTGCCCACATAAATTGCCCTGCCTTTGTTGAATTAACCAGAGAATTTTATAGCACCTTCCAATTCAATTGTGATAAAGATTTTGATATGTATACGAAAGAGGCTGTTGAATTTAGATTGATGGGAAAGAAATTTGTGTTTTCGATTACTGAATTTAATGTTGCCTTGGGATTTCTTTCCACTGCTAAAACTGAGACTAAGTTATTTATCAATGCTCAATGTGATTTTTATGAAAATTTGAATGCTTCGGAGTTATGGTGTCAATGGTCTATTGATACCTATCCTTATAATGCTAGCCTTTCCAAAAGTTTCTTTCTTCGAAATCCTGTTTTTAAAATTATCCACAGGTTGTTAGCATTTAATTTTTCTAGTCGAAAGGATGCTGCGGGTACTTTGTGAAAGGTAGAATTTTATTTCTTATGGTGCATGGATAGGCATATTATGGTAAAATTGGATTTTTGGTTTATGACATAGTTTCATTCCGTTTTGCAAAAGAAATCTAAACCTTTGATTCTTGGGTCATATATCACATAATTAGTGGTTAATTTGGAAGTGTTAGATCTTGATAACACTACTATGAATGTGGCTTGTGGTATAGAGCCACTAGATTTAGATTGTTTATGCAAGACGGGTATTGTGGATCTTAGTCACCTTACTTTTACCATTCCCAACCCAACTACTTTTTCCACAATAAGAACTTCAACAGGACGACGTCGGGCACCACCAGCTGAACCGACCACCCAACCATAACAAACCACCGATTTCGAAGCTCGTATCAGTCAAATCAAACGAACAATGCACCATTTGGAGCACAATTTGATGGCCTACTGGGAGCATGAAGGATTTCAACCGCCATATCCGCCAATCCCGTGATTTCGACACTTCTAAATAAAGAAGCTTCCTTCACCTTTTTCTTTATCTTTATGCTTCTTTAACATTGGGGACAATGTTGGTTTAGGTGTGGGAGGATGAATTGAAATTTTTGTGTGAATATTTTCAGTTTTGCTGTGTGGTTTATTGATTTTTGCAGGTGGTTATGCATGTTGAGCTATGAAGCTTTGTCATAGTAGTTTGGATGAGATTGGGTATATGCATGAAATTAAATTGGCCTAAGTGAGTTTTGAGGTGAATCATGTTAATTGATTGCAATAACTAATCTTATAGACTTAGTCAAAATTTTGACATTTGAGTGATGAGGTAAATTATGGAATTATGGTGAATTCTTAAATTAAACCTGTGAGCAAAATTTGAGTCTAAATGACATTATCTTTATGTCATGTTATTTCTTTGAATTATGTGAGGCCCCTCTATTCACGTTGTCTTCAGAACTTGCGTGGAACCGGTTTGAATTTGTTTGATCACACAGGATATAGAAATGATTAAGGCCTTCCTTGTTTTTACACCCTTAGCTTAAAATTGACCCATCGAATTATTTTCCCTTTGCAAACATTTTTGAACCTTTATCCTTGTTTTTCAATCAATCACCTTATTTTACAACCCAAAAACCCCATTAGCTTTACCTTATCACAAGTTGAATGAAGTATTGAGAAATTTGGGACTTTTGTTTTGTATTTTATTCTGAGATACTTCTATAGGTACTTCTATTAATGTGTTTATTATTTTCTCTTGTTTTTATTATTTTCCCTTGTTCTTAGCATTATTCGGAAAAAAAGAAGAAGAAGAAAAAATTAAAAAAAAACAGGAAAAAAAAAGAAAGAAAGAAAAAAGAACGAAATGAAAATAGAAAAAGGAAAAAGAAAACAAAAAAGAGAAAAGAAGGACAAAGCATAGTAGCATGAGTTAGTATGAGTGGTTGTAACCGTTTGTGTCATATGTTTATTTCATAAATTTAAGTTGAGTATCCCTTTTACTTTATACTTTGTGAATGCTTGTGATTAACCTCTTGCCATTTTTACCTTACCTTTGAACCTAGTCCCATTACAACCCTTAATAAAGTCCTTATGATCTATAAACTCATGTTATCTAAATGAATGATAATTGGTGAAATTGCAAGCATATGGTAGTGCAACATGTTAGAGAGAGATTTGAGAGAAACACTTTGCACTCAAACACTTGAGTGTAAGAGCAAAACCCGTGAGAAGAATTCATTTTGATTTCGTGTTTGCTTTTGAACAAAGATATCTTATTTTGACTTTATTTAGTTGCATTGGTGAAAAACAATTATGATATGTATTTCAACTTAAGTCTTACTGGCCTAAGTTAATGGATTGTGTACACTTGATCTTATGAAGGATGAATTAATTGAGAGTAGTGGTTTGACATGTTTGCTTGATGGCAAGCAAAGGTTCAGTATGGGGGAATTTGTTAAGTCATTAATTTGCACTTATTTTGGACTTAATTATCTTTAGTGTGTTGAAATTATTATCCGAAATGAATGGAATTATCTTATAATTGTTTATAGATTATTTTCAACACCTTAGAGACGAAATGGAATCAAAAATATGCAAAAGAATGAAGAAAAATCTGAAATTCCAAATTTGACAGCAATTCAATGACTAAACGTGGACACACTTAAGGATGGAATAAATCTGCAGATAAATTTTTAAAAGTTAAATTCGAACTTATCACAATCTTTAAAGATTAGATTGCCATCTTTCAAGGGGATTGACTACCGAAAATTGGGGGATGCATAATCTGAGGAGAATCAAAGAGAAATAAGGAAAAAGATAGTCATAAAAGAGAGGGGTAATTGACGCAAGGAGAGGCAGTAGGGTTTTAGAGATTTCTGTCACTATTATTTTCTTCTTCTGTCTTTTATGGTTTTTGCACTTTTTCCATTAGTGTTTTCATGTTTTCAAGTAAAGAACCAGGCATGGAGACCTTAAGCTTTGTTATTTCTTTTGTCTTCAATTCTATTATGAGTAGCTAAATCTATTGTCTTGGTTAAGGGGATTTATGTTATCTGTTATTATGGTGAGATGTTTTGAATAGAGTTTATGTTGTTAATAAAATTGAATATCTTCATATTTACTCATTCTAATTGAATTCATTTGTTTCTAGGTGCACAAATAAGGATTAATTAGTTCAATCGCTAGATTAACGAAATATGACGTTCAGTTTCGCTAATCACAGGCAACAATTAGGATTAACTTCTCTATGTTAGAGTTGAAAATTCTAAGGAGATATTTTCTTGATTGATTGTATATCGTACATGTATTTCACTTGCTCAGTGGTTCTTGAATTGTAATGCTATTATTCAATTACACCTATGATCGTATCTAGGTTGTTATTTAATAAGAATGTTAGGATACATGTTTCTAGTCATTACACTTAAGAGAAAACTTCCCCAATGAATGTTTGTTAATGATTGCAATTTTATATCGAGGATCCATAATAGCGTGATAACATCGGTAAACCTGAAACCAAGGTATTTTCTCATTAACTATTCAGACTTAATTGTTACTTTCGATTTGTGATTTTTCTCATAATTCTGCTTATATTGTCATGAACCAAAATCCCCCTTTTACTTGCGTTACTTGTTTTGTTTGAATTCGTAATTTTATTACTGTAAAGATTCCTCATGGGAATGATATTTGCTTACCGCTACTACATTAATTTATTTTAACTGAAGTGATTTCTTTTGAATTTGGTTGCAGGCGACAGCAGTATCAAAGATAAACTTTGAAAAGCACATAATTCTTTATAGTTGGCTTAAATAGTAATAAAGGAACATAAGCAAAAGTTTCATATTGCTAATTGTGAAGAAATGAACGATACATTTGCTAGGTCAAGAAGTAACCTTTGATTATTCATGTAACCAAAACATAAATCTTATTACAAGATATAAATATATATAATCTTCATTTCTTCACAACCAACAACGTAGTCATGAAGTTATTATTCTTTAGAATCGAGTAGATTCCAATTATTAGACAACAAACCTAATAATAGTTTGCTTTTAGTACAATAGAAGTGGAGACTTCTTAGAAGAATAGAAATGATACTTTCGGAGGAGGAGGTGAATTGTAATGTTATGGAAGTGGTGGAGACTTCTTTGGAGGTGGAGGTGAAGTATAATGGTATGGCGGTGGTGGAGACTTCCTTGGAGGGGGAGGTGAAGTATAATGATAAGGAGGGGGGGGAGACTTCTTTGGAGGGGGAGGTGAAGTGTAATGATCGGGAGGGGGGGGAGA
>JANVCL010027538.1:0-10172 GCA_026546855.1 Erythroxylum incrassatum
AGCATAAGTCGAGTTACAGGATATACAAGTCGACTTATTGTGCAAGCATAAGTCGAGTTACATGATGTACAAGTCGATTTATAGTACTGCGCACGCATAAGTCGAGTTACAGAAGAGTACAAGTCGACTTACACTTACAATAACTGGTGTAATTATGGTTCGTTACATGATTTGATTAAGGAGGAAGAGGCATTAAGACAGATCTTTAATAATGCTAAGATTGGGCTATGAATTAAAGATAACTATTAATATCCCGAATGGAATAAGGCAATGCCTTTCAATTTATGATCAAAAACAAGGGAGTGAAGGTAGGTATATTTAGAGCTTTAACAAAAACTGCATTTTCTCATATATAAGTCCTTTATTGACACGCAGTGAATAAAAGGGAGTATCCTATACTAGACAGGCTTGGTATAGAATAGCAATCTCGTGCCTAGAATATCCTTCCTACTCTAGCTGTTAATTAACAACAAATTAAACACTTTGGATTAATTGATCTATATCAATATAGTTAATAGATGCGCATTATATAAGGTAAATATTGAAACCCAACTATATGTCTTCTTTGATTATTCTCCTCTCACTAACGGAAACACTTGCTTTAGACATGTAAAATCATGATGATTATAGACAATTACTTAGAGATGATGGATTGGATTTGGGTCTCTAATCTATATAAGGCAGATAAAGGTGTGGTGATTATCGGTGCCTGTGTGTATAAAGTATAGGAAGGGAGGAACGTCAGACTTTTCCTTAATAGAGAAAATAGATTGGATTAGATTATACAAGAGACTACCTATGGGTGAGAGAGCAAATTATTTGTAATTCTAGACTAGGCTCAAGTAATAAGAACTTGGCAGTAGAATGGGGACTTTTGCCTTAATCATCTAATTTAGGCAATAAACGAATCTCTAGTTTTGTTTAAATAAGCATTAGTCATGAATAACTAATAAAAGTTTAAAATGAGGGATAGTAATGGAAGCATGAAAATTTGTTAATTAGAACTTGCCATATTTTGCTCCTTAGGCTTGAAGATTTTCTATAGATGATGAGCAGGTGAACAATCATATGATGATCCAAAGAAGTATCATATTGATTTCAGAATCAAAAGAAGATTGATCATAATTTAGAGTTTATCTTATTCATTCTTCCAGACCCTTAGTGGTATTGAAGAGGCTCCCCGATGTATTCTCCATCCATTAAAGTCTTAATTTGCCTTAATGGATGTGTGAAATGTGATATATATAACTAAATCGGTGGAGTAATTTTTTTAGCTTGGGTTGTATATTTGGAGTTAAAAAATGCAAGTGAATTCAAGGAGGCAGTTATTAAATACTCCATTGCAAAGATTTTGAGCCTAAAATGTTAAAATTAAAAAGTCTCAAGTGAGAGCTAGATGCGCACCACAATGCTCTTAGTTACTCTTTGTAAGTATTGAGAGCAATGACGATTAGTTTTTCTAGTTAGGAGATATAAACCTATGTACAGTTATATAACCACTAATATTAACAAACTCATCATATCCAAATAGATTGCAAGTTACTATAAGAACATGATTGAGTGACAACCAACACCAAGAATGCCAAGAACATGATTGAGTGACAACCAAACACTAAGGATGCCAACTTAAAGATCTTATTAAGGAAGGATGTAAGAGTAAACGTGAGTTTTGACACTTATAAAATAGCAAAGGATGTTGTCATCAAGATGATGCATGGGTGTCATTTGAAAGAATTTGCTAACATATTAGGATATGATAAGGAGGTGAAGAATAAATACCTATGAACGATATGGGCAACTAGAGCTTGTACTATTGTAGATAGTAAAGGGGTTTTGCAAGATGCTATATTTGTCTCTGTGGTTGTAAAAGAGGCTGGATTGATTGTTATAGATAAATCTTATAACTAGATGAATGTTTCTTAAAGGGGATATGTAAAAGACACTTGTTAGCTATTATTAGAGGGAATGTAAAATTAAATATTTCCTACGCATGGGGCGTGATTGATGTTGAATATAGATAAACATAGAAGTAGTTTTTAAAGCTTTTAGTTTAAGATCTACAACTTGGAGATAACAATGGATTCACATTCATATTTGACATGCAAAAGGTATGGTCTCATATTGTTAATTACATATATTTGTCTATTTTATCCTATTTTTTATTCTTTTTGGTTTCTATTATTGTTTATGTTCTTTTTAATTTAATTACAACGCATCTACTGAATATTAAGCATAGAATATATGGAAGGCAGATTTATACTAATTGGAGACAAAGATATAATAGAGATGATCTAAAATTTCAGTAACTTCAATAGTTAGACCTTGGAGGCTAAGGTGAAGCATATTTTTAGCATGTTAGAATATAATAGGAAGATGATGATGAAGATAATACATACAAAAAGGAGTTTAAGGAGAAATAGGATGATAACATATTACTAAGAGTTCTGACTGTATTAAAGAAAAATAAGAGAGAAAGTTTTAATTGCTTTATTGATGGGTATAAAATTGATTATAGATTATACAAATTTAGTGTGAGAATTAGTAGTCATTGGTCTCATGGTGCCATTTACCATAGTTATAACAGTCCATATAAATACATTAAATTATGTTATAGTAAGGAGAGGTACATGCAAATATACAAGTATTATTTCGAGTCATCTGATAAACCAATATTTTGGTCTCAATATGAAGTCATTGAGCCACTAGTAAAAAGGAAAAACATAGCCAGTTAAAACAATAAGAAGAAAGAGAAATTTGAGCAATCTAAAATAAAAAAATAAATATCACAAAAAATACAACATAAGGAATTTCACATTGATTATGAAATCGAATTTTCTATTACTATTTTGTTATTAATCGTTTAATATTTATAAAATATTTATAGGTATAAGGATTATCCATTACTAACATTAGGAGATAAAAATGAGAAGTTCAATTTATAAATTCAATAAACACTGCATCAACAAATATTACACATTTAGACGAAGAGATTAGACAAAAGAATTGTGAAAAGAAAAAAATATACAAACAATCGTTAGAGGAAAGGGAAGAGGGAGAAGGGTTGGTAAATATGGATTACATTTCAATGAGTCAACTAGCTCAACTGAATACCACGTAAGTTAACTTATATACAGAACTATGATATGTTAGTATTTGAAAAATTATATAAACAGTAAATAATCATTGCTATTGTCATATATAAACAATAGAGAGAAAATTTTTAGATATTAAGGCTAAACAACTCATAAAAATCCATCACTATAGAATCTTATACTCAAATTGAAATTAACTTCTAACCTTGAGGATCACAATAGAATTGTGAGAATAGCATCACTTCATTTTCCTTATATAATAAGAGGGATGTAAAGATAAGATAGTTTATGAATTTGGCCTTAAATTCAAGTTGAACTTAATTTTTGAACTAGATATAAATTATATTATTAATTATTTTATTTAATGTAATTTATTTCACATTAGGCATAGATTACAATTACTGGTCAGTGGCGAAGCCACTTGTAAGGGAGGGTGGGCACTCAAATTTTTTTAAAAAGAAGATATATATGTATATGGAGGTTGCCCACCCTAAAAGAGTGTCGTTGCCCATGGTGGATTGGGTTAAAAAAAACTATATATATATACATTGCCCCTCCTGAAATAAATTATTGGCTTCGCTACTGTTACTAGTGATACTTTAGCATTGGTTAAATGGTATTTACTTGTTATTGGAATTAGCTTACAATTTTGAAATGAAGTTGTTTAAATGAAAGTTGTTATAGGAATTACTTATTATTGAAATTAGCTTTTCATATATGATTAAGACGATGGGTGATGATGATAATCTATTTTAGACAAACTACTTGCTCTTTTGATCATGATGCATCTAAGTTGGTATAAGACATTGTTAATTACAAATTTAACATTATATTTACTTGATTCACTAATAACTGAACACAAAAATAACTAAGATAAACACTATAAAAGCTAAAAATAAATAGATCCGTACATCTTTTAAGAAATTTTAAATATAGCAAAACATTTTGAATAAATTACCATAATGTAATACTAAAGTTTATGAAGTTCAAATTCTTACAATTTCTAATAAATAGATTTATAAATATAAACAAAAATAGTACAACATATGTTCTATAATAAAATATTATCCTTTGTAATCTTCTTACCTCATATATATTATATATTTTAGCATTGTTTTCACTTCAATCAATTCACTATGTAGCTCATTCATATTATCCATGTACTTATCATCTTTTAATTTCTTGATCTCAAAAATCATTCTCAATTTATTTATAATAGATTTTGCTTTTTCACGGAAGCTTTCATCCACTTATTTGAATTAATTTTATCCCCCTTCCTACAACAATGTAGCAACAAAATGTTTTTAGTTTCAAATAACAATTTTATCAAATAACAACGACTTTATTATTAGTAATTTCTTACCTCATAATTAAGGCATCCATAAATTCATTTTTAAGAATTGTTAGCGGTCCAAGAAATCATCGAGGGGATTTGATTTCCACTTCAACAAAAAAAAAACTTGCTCATCATATTACTTTTCATTACAACTATTTCAAGTTGATTTGGAAGATTCATTATCTATTACATCTGATAAAAAAAATACCAATTAAATATCAATAATCAAATTTACCAAAAAAAATATCAACTCATCAGTGTCTCTCCCTTTCCATACAACTACTTCAATGATGCTAGATATCCAAGCCAAATTAATATCAGAAGAGTTAAATTGGATGCTAAGATTTTTACCAAAATTTAATTTAAATTATAGCGTTTTAACACAAAGAGAAAAGGTCAAAAGTATATTTTGAACCTTTACAATAAAATGCAACTTGAACCTTAACATTTTCAAGCGTTTAAATTGAATCTTAACATTTTTAAAATGTTCAAAATAGACACTAAATGAACGAAAAATTTGACGAAATTAACCTTCCGTGTTAAATATCATGTCAATGCGGACATGATATTATTTTTATATTTTTCAAATAGAAGGTGAGCCTCCATGTTTATACAATGTAGACAATGAGTCCCACTTATTATGTAGCAACGATACCTTTTTTATTTAAAATATAAATGATATCACGTTCCATCTATTTAAGGATTGTTTTGAATGTTTTAAAAATGTTATGGTTTAATTTGATTACTTTGTAACGTTAGGGTGTATTCTATATTTTATTATAAATGTTGAGTTTCAAAATACAGTTTAAACTTAAGGAAAAACTTTAGGGGGTGTTTGGTTTATTAGTGACAATTGTAATATAATTTATAATGAATATAGAATATGATAATTATAATTACAATGATTTTACAGAAAATTTATGTAGCTATGGATTTGCTGACATTTTCAACTGTGCTGCTCTTCTTTGTAAACGCAAAGGAGCCCGGGTTCATGTCCCCGTTGAACGTCCGAGAGTAGTGTTATAGTTTGAGCTTGAGCCACAGTTAATGAAATACTTAATTGGTAGAGTGTGAGCTGCAGATGGAAGTGGAGCTGACAAGAAGTGGAGGAGAAGAAGATGAAGATAAAGTACAGAGCTTTGAATTGTAAAGCTCTGCATATTTTCCATGAAAAAGGAGAAGGGATTAGTTTCTTTGTGGCGATTAATGGGAACACAGAGTAGTAGCAGTAAGGATTTTTTGCAGTTGACAGTGTGTAAAAGTTGGTTAGCAAGAGAAGACTTGGCCTTTTGCTTCTGTGTAACCACAAATAGAAGAAGACCTGAGAAGTCAAGGTGTGGACTGTGGACATCATGTTCATAGACTCATAGTCAACCCTGCAATGTAGTGCGCTTGATGTACGAACTAAGATCCCAAAGATTAGAGTTACAATATGCGCGTGCTTAGACCATGTAAATATAGCAATTATGACATGAGGCAGATAGGGCATCTTGTGTGAATTCATTTGTTAAATAAACTTTGAAATTAAAATTATATACTGAATGAAATTACATTATATATAAGATATATTTTTTAATTCATGTCTTCTTAAGTCTTTAAACATAAAGAGTTATACTAATCAACTAATTTTACTAAACATCTTTAATAACAAAGCTAATATAATCCGCTGATTGCAAATAAGGCCTTTATGCAACAGAAAATCGACTAACCTGTTAAAGTTATCTTCCATGTTCATTGCTGACTTGTGAGAACACTCCACTAGGCATTATGAACGAACCTCCGTCGTAATCATCTTCTCCAACTTGAAAGTTTTGGGATTGGGATGGAAAATGACCAGCAGCAAGCAATACATATTCTTGAGAAAGGTTTATTATGCTGTCTTCACAAACTTCTTCATACATTTGACACTCCAATGCTAACATCAAGTCCCACAACACATCTCGCATATTAGGCCTGTCAACCCCTCGTGGCCTTAAACATTTTTCTGCTATTTCGCCAAATTTTCTCAGGGAATTCGTGTTTATTTTGCCTGCCAAAAAGGGATCAATGATTTTCTCAAGCTCACCCCTTCTCTGCCAATGCATTCCCCATTCAGCTAAGTTCATCTCCTCATCTATGTTAGATTTGATATTAACCGGTCTAGCACAAATAACCTCGAGAAGTACCACTCCGAATGAGTAAACATCAGACTGCTCTGTCAACTGCAGAGTCATAAGATATTCAGGGTCAATGTAACCAATGCTCCCTTTGATAGTGTTGTTAATGTCCTGGTCATGATCAAGAGCACCTGATTTTGAAATGCCGAAATCGGCAACTTTTGCTAGGTAATTTTCAGTAAGCAAGATGTTTGTGGACTTCACATCACGATGAATAATTTTCCTTTCCAAGTCGGTGTGAAGATAATGTAGTCCCCTTGCAGAGTCAATGCAAATTCTTAGTCTTTGCTGCCAACTCAACTCAGACCGCCTCGTATATGTCGTAGAATCTCCCTGCAAATCATAAAGATGATCTCTGAGAGTCCCCTTTTCCATATACTCGTATACCAATATCATCTCAGACCTATCATCACAATAGCCGATCAGGGAAACAAGATGGCGGTGGCGAATTTTGGATAGGAGCATGATCTCGTTATGGAATTCTTCCTGACCCTGTCCATGTCCTGGCTCAAGTCTCTTGATAGCCACTTCTCTGCCACGGAGAGTAGCTCGATAAACTTTTCCAAATCCACCTTTACCAATGAACAATTTGGAAGAGAACTTCTTTGTTGCACGCCTTATTTCCCAATATGGTAACTTGAGTGCAAGGTTCAGTTCAGGGGAAAGTGGCACTTTTCCAGTTATTCCAGCTTGCAAATTCTGGAAACTGTCCCCAAGAAAAGATAAAGAAAATGGCCTGCCTGAAGATTGATCTTGCTTTCCTCTCTTATATCTGAAGGCCAACACTGCTAAAACCGATATCACAGCGAATAGCCCACCAGCAAGTAAACCTAGAATAACAGACAATCTATTCTTCTTCGGCTTTCTTTCAGGAGGAGCAGGCCTTAATTTTGTCATCACCTCCATGATCTCCAAACCGTTTAAGTATGCATTTTGATTCTCTGATTCGCTGCGTGGATCTATAGTTACATTCAGAAACCCAGAATTATCAGATTCAACTACATAATCTAGATAAAAAGGAGTCTGCAAATTGTTGGTATCTGCGATAGAGGAATCAATCTTCTGACTGAAGTTTCTATAAATATGAAAATTGAACTTGACAGCTGCTACTGGCGCATCACTAACAATGTCACAGAAGTGAACTCGCACAAAGTGCTTTGCATTCTTGCTTACCGGGAAACCCCAAGTTATGTTTGAAAGATTTGACTGCTTGGTCCGATTTGTATCTAATTCTTTAGCAGTAGTGTACACAGATCGTGGGGCAAAATCTGAAGGAAACTTGCCGATATATATATAGCCAGAATACGTTGTGTTATTTGCGTTTTCAGGATTAAGTAGGAATTCATCGTCCGTCAGCCAATCTCTCTGTAATATGTCATTCTCTATAGTGACTTCGGAACCTCCGACATTGAGCCTGTGAACCTTGTATAAAGGCCGAGAGAGCAACGCACTATAATTCCCATTTCTTCCTTTCGAATTGACAAAAGGTGCATCGTCAGATAAGAAGGCATCTGGTGCAAGAATGACTTCTATGGCATTCACAAAAGCCATAGGTGACTCACGAGATGGTATAAGGTAGACGTTGAATGTCCCAGTATTGATGGACAGTAAGAATTCTTCCACTAACTTGCTGCCTTGTGGTGCTCTAAAATTTGATAACAGTGTAAAGCCATTAGCCCAGACGTCAAAGAGAGCATTCTCCAGATTAGCAGGCGAGGGGAAAGCACAAAAATGGAGGCGCACCACATACGTGCCGTTCTTTCTGATCGTGAAATGATACGAAGAGGGGTCTCTGTAGAAAACTCTCGCAGTTTGATAGATGGATGTTTGTGCTGGTTCGCTGCTGTCTTCAACAGTCTTGTCCGGTCCTCGAAAGAAAGAGTGATCACCATCAAAGGGTCGCCCTCCATAATTGATGGTAGTCTCTGATCCACAGTTAATGAGGTACTGGACAAGAGGAGTATAGGCTGACGATACGAAGAGAAAGGAAGAGAATTGAATGGATAGGATCAAGAGGAAAGTGAGATGAATCCTGTGATACTGAAGTTTTCCCATTGAAGTATAGGCGGAATGTGCTTAACTTTTTTTCTTCAGCGTGGAGTTTAGGCAAGGGCTTCAAGGATGTGGTAAAGGTACTGACGAACAATCATGCATTCTAAAGAATGTGAAAGAAAGACCAAGACTTTGGTGTACAGTCTCAGGCTGGCAATCTGACAGAAAAAGTAAAGTTAAAGAGTTGACTACGAGGGAAGGAAAAGAAATATGAAAAGAGTTTTTTGGCGACATATGGTCCCAGATATCACACCATTCATCTTTCCATTTGCCTAGTCTCCTCCTTTCAACTTTAACAAAAAGGAAGGGAGCATATGCCTTTTAGAAACAGAGGTAATTACAAGTGCAGTGATAGGGAAAAGTAATCATTATCAAAGCACTAAATTTCTATCCACACTTGTTAGTTGAGATAATTTTTTTTACTATTATCTTATGCAATCTTCATCATCTTATGGCAGGGACGATAGCTGAGTTATTTGTTCGTAGAAGATAAGCTTAGCGTCACTTTTCAGATAGACGGTGGTCCTTTCATGTCTCCAGAGTAACCACAAATATGGTGTACAAAAACATCTCGTCCCTGTAGCAGTAAATGTAGAGACACCATCCACATATTTTACAAATTCATATCTCATTCAAGCTTTAATGCTTTGCTTGGAAGGATTTGTGATGAGTTACCGAACTTCAACTTGTAGTCCTTTAAAGTTCTATCTTCTAGCTATGTTCTTCATGACTCTTAAATAGGAACTTTTATAGGGGTTACTTGTTCATATAGGGGTACTGGAAAATGCCACATCTAGATATGTAGAGGAATAATAAAACTCAACATATTTATTATCATACAAATGAAAATTGGAACTTTTAAAAACTTCTAGTTGGCAAGAGCATTCAGATAGCACCAGTCATTACATCTGAATCATCGACATTGCGCACAATGGAGGAAGAATCTTCTGCAGGGAAGCTGTAAGAATTCAGCTGCTGCACTTGGGACATTGTGAAATCTGAAGAAACGAGTGTTCTGCTGTCATCGAATGGCTCTCTGGTTATTTTAGTTTGTTGTAGTTGTAATGCATATTCCAAGTCCCAGCACACGTCGAGCATAGTAGGCCTCCGATCACCTTCTGGGTTCAAACACTTCTCAGCTGTTTCTCCGAACTTTCTCAATGAATTGGGATTTATCTGACCAACCAAGAAAGGGTCAATAATCTGCTCAAGTTGGCCCTTCTTTTGCCAAGATAAAAACCATTCAGATAAGTTTATTTCCTCCCTTCTATTTGAGCTTATAATAGGCGGTCGAGCACAAAGAACTTCACAAAGCACCACACCATAGGCGTATCCATCGGATTTATTGGTTAACTGAAAAGTTCTGAAGTACTCAGGATCAAGATAGCCAAAACTACCTTTTAAGTCCGTACTAAAATGATCTGGATCTGGAGGACCTGACTGTGAAAGGCCAAAATCAGCAACTTTGGCCACATAATGTTCATCAAGCAGGATGTTTGTTGACTTAACATCACGGTGAATGATTCCACCATCAGA
>JANVCL010027567.1:0-10170 GCA_026546855.1 Erythroxylum incrassatum
ACCCCAACCGGTTGGTCACTTTGTCGTTCAACATTTCTATCATCCCTTGTCCTGGGTCGTAACTTCGTGTCACGCTGATAGACCATATTTCTGTTCTGCCTTCCGCCCTCGTCAGTATTATTGTGCCTCCAAGGCCTTCGCCAATTGTCAGGTTGGCCGTTTCTACCATTATTGTCTCGATCAGCATTACCGCAATCGGTATTTTTTCCATACTCGACTCGATCGTCCCTGATTTTTTCTAGGACTTCAGCAGAGTGGCGATTGACCGTCACACCAATATGCCGAGCATGGATCAGCTGTTGTTCCGGCTGAGACTGCAGGACTTGGCGAATCAATAGGACAACTGCTTCCTCTATCTGTTTCTTAGTGAGGGAGGTTTGCGGCGGTCTCGGAGGATGTACATTTAGGGGGCGCTAGGAATGGAGATGCAAATTGACCTCGGCATCGTCTTCCAAGGCTACGCTCTGTTCCTCATGAGTTTGGTTGTGAAGCTGCAGTTGATCATTCGGATGTGACGACGGAGTGCGGGAATCATGATGCGGTGGCGGAAGGGTGGTGGATAACCGCAAACCCATCTGTTGCATCGCGAGAGCCGGGACGGCCGCCATGTCAGGATTGGCTGCTGCCGCCTGACTAACCTGTGTGTTTCTAGACGTGGTGTCCTGATGTCGGGCCCCACGGTGGGCGCTAACTGGTTCAGTCGGATTTTGCTGGGGCGGAACATCATTGTTTGGATCGATAATTCTGTGTAGCTTTGGCTGATGAATACCTGCAAAACAAATAATGGCTCGCTGGGGGTTGGTTCCCGGAAGGCCCCTCCGACGCTCAAGTTAGTATTTTGAGAGAGTTTCGGTTGTTGAGAACAGAGAAGAAGCTAGGGTGATGATCTCGTACCTGTATCATAGTAGAATAGTACCTTATATATGTCGTAGATTGCCACTAGGTTTAGGTCTTTACATAGATCATTGTGCTTGCATGGGAGTCTAACACCTGATGGGTCGGATGGGCTGTGGTCATTTGGAGATGGGCCTGGGCCTAGGACAGCCGACCCAACCACTTATAATTTCAGATAGTCCACAATTCACTCTTTAAATTTTCAATTATTACGTAAATCAGAATTGTACTGACGGATGGCTCTTTCTTCATATTGGAGATGTCAATGGGCTGGGTCGAACCCAACTGCTCTTGGCTTGGGTCAAGTCTAGGTTGTTTCTGGCATAGCCTGACCTAGTTTTGACCCCCAGCTATGGGCTACAGGCCGATGCTGACTGACCCACCATATATTTCTTCTAAGAAAATCATTAAAATCAACATCGTTTTAAAGTAATAGTCAGGCCACAGGTCGGGTGAGGCTGACTTGTGGCTCGCTCAACCTTGGCCTTGGCCCAACATCAACCCGTGACCCGGTCAACTTTGGCCAAAAATGGGTCGGACCCTTTTTGATATCCCTACTTCATAGAAAATTTGCACATTGGCAATTATTATTGAGAGAAATATTATATTGGGATTTAGGAAAAATAACTATCAATCTATGACAAAGTATTAATTGTACTGCGTAACATGAGTCTTAGTTACACGTTCACGATCAAATGTGAAAGTGAATAAATGAAAAAAAATGAATAATACCTTTTTTGCTTTCCATAACTACAGACCGGCTTTCTGACACTGAAACTTCTAAACTTTCTCAACAACTTTTACGAAAGCTGATCAACCGAATGTCATCAACGTTCTGCTACTTTGTTAGTGCATGAATCTCTTAACATGTTAAAGAACCCAAATGTTCATGACTTTTTAAAAAAGAAGCAAGAGTCCTTAACATTTATATATAGCGATCATATTGGATCTCTCCATCACTTGTCACTATAAGAAAAATGTCGTTTAGTGACAGATATTATCAACGGAAAACAATTCGTCGGGAAGACAGTTTAGTGATAGAATTTACTGATGGACCAAGGTGTCGTAAAAACGATCATAGGTAATAATTTTCGACAAATAATAGAATTTACCGATGGAAAATTTATTTACCGTTGGTGAATATACCAACGGTTGTTTGTGCAGTTGATCGTTAGTAAATTTTCGACAGTCAAAATATGCCCTTCGGTAGATTTACATACGGTATTGGTTATTTCGTCGATAATTTTATTACAACATTATCGACGGTTATGTTTGTTCCGTCGGTGAGTATATGTACAGCTATTTTGTACCAAATCTTGTCGATAAAGTTGGCGACGAAATTACTGACGGTTTGTTATTTTCTGTCGGTAAATAGGATTGATTTTACCGACGCACTTTTGTTTTTCGTTGGTAAATTTTTTTAAAAAGAATATGATAATCTTATGGTTGATGCATAATTTAAACAGTTATGAACTATCTGTGCATAATATTTTGATTTGTGTATACATTGAATTTGTTTAGACAGAAAGTTGATTGATGATATAAAGTTAAAATTATCTTAATTGATAATAAAAACATTAAATTGTACATAATAAGCATTTGTAATTCAAATGAAATGACTAAGAGTACACTATTGATTTGGTGATTGCGGATGCTCTGTTTGCTGCAATGAGATGTTACCCCTCCCCTTCAACTCATCTATCTCATTATGGAGCTAGGCTATGTACTCCATCGATTGTTGCAACTGAGTTACCAATGTCTATACTATGCTCCGAAGCTCATGGACTTCATTGGTTGTCGACTACCTACTAGATGTTGTTGTACTGGACATGGAGGATTATGAATAACATGTATTCAAAAATGAATCTAAGCTGAATATCCTTCCACGACGCTTCCTACCGCCCACTGTATAAAGATAAGTTTGAGTCTCATTAATATCATCAAACTGCTGAGACTGTCATTGAATGCTTTCTTGTATTTGGTCCTATCAAAAGGCAATGTTTATATTAGTAAGTGATAATTATTAAACATAAATATTAAACCATAAATTTGACATATATTTAGTTCTCTACATTGAGTGTTGACGAATGTCACACCGTCATGCTTCTTAGTGTGAGTGTACAAAAAGAGCTAACAAGGTGTAGGCCTTATATTCATAGAATTTTCCTGCAAAGGAATAAAATGTTATAGGTGAACTAGAATTTATAAAAATTTCGATTGAGTTTCTTCTATTTTTATGATATTACACCCTGTTGAACAAATAAAATAACTCAACAACACAGTCATATATGATACCAGGCATTTATAACATTATCATTCTCCATAATACACATATTTTCATTCCAAAATTCACACATCAATTTAAATTGAAATACACCAAAGTAAAAAAAAGAATATAAATGTAAAGTGTAAATGCTTATAAGTCTCTTTGTATGCTCGTGGTGGGTAATAGATCCTCCCGTATGTATGGAAAAATTCTCTCCCCCCGGTCCTTCACATCTGTTGGTAGAATTACGCTTTGAAATGGACATTGCCTTAGGTGATGTCCAATACTGCTGCTAATAACTCCATATTTTTTTCAAAAATATAAGATAGTCATACACTAACCTTATGTATCGCACTAACAAAGTCCCGATAACGTGTACGTGCTAATCTCTCCCATACTTTATTAATGATCGCGTCAAATTCAAGATCCTAAAAAAATTCTAAAACAAAAGGAAAAAAAATTGATAAATACTTATAATGTAATAATATTTATCTAATTAATGTATTAAAATCAATTAAAAAAGAAAATAAATTATTTTTTGTACCTCAAACTCCTGATAATAAAATTCCTTTGTGGCTTGAGAGATATTATTCCATACATAACCCTCAAGATCAATCTTCTCGTTAAATTTGGATGTCATGTTTCTTGAGCACGGTTCAGACGGAATCAATCTAATATAAAAACAAATAAATTTATACCATTTTTAAAATTTAAACCTATAACTTAATTATAAACATTAGTGTTTCATGTATTTTCACTTACACATTATTGAAAATTGTGATATAAGCTCTTTCATCAGGTCCCTCAGCTCCAAGCTGGCAACTGTCTCCTTCATCCGCATCGTTTACCTTGAAATCTCTGTCACTATAGGGGTAGTGGATGATGTAGGGGTGGTGGATGGTGTAGCAGCAGATACAGAAGGTGCTGCCTCATCTGCAAATGTAGTAGCTGAGAGGGAGGGTGGATGATTCAGTTCTAGCTGCAGAATGTGATGCTTCACCTGGACAGTAAGTACCTCCGAATTGTTGTCTAAACCTTAGTTGCATTATATTTTGTTTTCTCTTTGGTGACATATTTCAACCTTAAATTCATATTTGATTGAATTTTCTGGAAATATAACAATTTGAATTCGATATTTTACATAATATACTAAAAAGGAAATAATTGATTTGTTAAATATAATATTTAACTACAAACACAAATTAATCGCTATCATCACTTAATTGTAAATCAAAATCATCTTCTTTTCTAAAGAATTAGAATCACAGTTAGGCTCCTCTTCAAATATCTGTCCCTCGTCATTCTCACCAAATGAAATTTCAACATATTCATTAGATAGATCGTTCAAAGTTTCATTATCGTCATATGTGACAGATGCATTTATTTCATAAACATCTTCCTGAAACGATTCACTTTCAATTCTCTGTTCTCATTTTCTATGTGATTCAAAAACAACTCTAGGTTTAACTTTGCAAACAGCCAACCAATCTAACTTATCTCGTCATAAGTTGGGAAAAGGGACATAATACACTTGGATCGCTTGCATTGCCAATACGAAAGGTTCAAATTGTATAAATCTTCTTTGGTTGTTGATTTCAACTAGATTGTATCGGTTATGCACTTTTGTACTAACATTTGGAGTTGGATCAAACCAGTCACACTTAAATATCACACTTTGCTTTATTGGCAATGCAAGGTATTCAATTTCAAGTATCTCAATAATTTACCATAGTAATCTATCAATTCTCCCTGTATGAAAACTCTACTACTTATTGTTGTCATGCTATGACCATGATATTCTATATGATATTTGTATCCATTAATGAAATATATCGGATACGATTTAACAGTTCGCAAAGGTCCCTTCGCAAAATCACATATGAACATGTTCTTTATTAGATTTTTTAAGGCCTACACAAAAGAAATTATTATATTAAACAATATAATGTCATTTGAACACTTAAATCTTATAAGTGTCTTCCAACTTATTTATTGATATCATCATGTGTTTTGTCAGGCATTAGCTCGCGTAACAATTCTCGTATAATCTAAAAACATTATTATGTATTTCAGTTATGAATAACACTAAATTTTAAAACTCAAATAATCAATTTCAACTTATTGCACGAAAGGTTAAACCTCTTGACAGTTTAACAAAATGTAACCATGAGTAGCCTCAATTTCTTCCTCTGTTAATATTCTTCTTGTTGAACGTCCATATGTTCGTTTAGGATATGTGAAAATGAATAAGTTACCATCAGTATCACTCGTTCCTCCCCCATCATCATTACGAGGAACTTTTCTTTCTCTTGTGTGAACATGCGACTCAAAATAATGTGAACAAAATGTACTAACTTCCTTCACTAAATAAGCATTACATATCAAACCTTCAACTTTAGCCTTGTTTTTGACATTCTTCTTTAAGTGATGCAAATACCTATATTAGCGAATAGGGTTATTGCAATTTAGTTGTCAAAACATGTTATTACTTCAATTACAATCATTTTTGTTAAATTACCTCTCAAATGGATACATCCATCGATATTGAACTGGACTAGCTAGTTTTGCCTCATGTGCTAAATACACAGGTAAATGCTCCGTACATTAAAAAAAGCTTGGATGAAAAATTCCTTATAACTTGCACAAAATTACTGAAATTTTCCTTTCTGGATTTTTTATTTCAACCAACTTAATTTTAGATGATGTTAAACTTTTGAAAAACAAACTTAATTTTGTTATTACTTCCTAAACCTTATTCGATAGCAACTTCTGAAATGCAATTGGAATTAGCCTTTGCATAAACACATGATAATCATGACTTTTCATCTCAAATAATTTGTACTTCCTCATGTCCACACACATTGCTAAGTTTGAAATATAACCATCAGGAAACTTTAGACTTTTTAACCATTCACATAATATTTCCTTTTGTTTTTTGTCCAAAGTGCAACATGCTTTCGGATATTTACTAGTGTGAAGACCTTTATGTAACTCATTCCTTGTACAAAAAGTTTCAAATCAGCTCGTGATTTTTGATTGTCTTTTATCCTCCCTTCAATGTTCATCATGGTATTGAAAAAATTATCAAAATTATTTTTTTAATATGCATCACATCTAGATTATGCTAGATCAAATTAGTTTTCCAATATGGTAAATCCTAAAAGATTCTTCATTTTCTCTAACTAAAATTTTTACTAATGCTTATATTAACTTCATCAGTTTCAAATTCTGTAACTTTCAGCAACCCTAATTCCTCAATCTCCTACAATTTCTCTTCACCGGCTTTGTGAGGAGGAGGAAGTGTTTTCAGCATCCTATTCTTAATGAACTTTTGTTTGTTTCGTCTAAATGGATGATCTGGAGGAAGAAATTTCCTGTGGTTGTCAAACCAACATGTTTTGCCCCCGTTTGGAAGATAAAACGCTTCGGAATCATTGCCACAATAAAGACAAACCAATTTTCCTGTTGTGCTCCATTCAAACAATATGGCATATGCCAGAAAATCACTAATAGTCTACATCAAATCCGCTCTCAACACAAAATTTTGTTTCAGAGACACATCATATGTCTCAATACCATATTCCCAAAGATACTATAATTCAGATCTCAATGGTTGTAAGAATACATCAATTTTATGCTTTAGATTTGTAGGCCTTGGCATAATCACTATGAAGAACATATATGCCTATTTCATACATATCCACGGAGGCAAATTATAAGGAATAATTATGATTGACTATGATGAATATTGCTGGCTGAATTGACCAAAAGGTTGGAATTCATCTGTCAACAATCTTAACCTAACATTTCGACTTTCAGCTGCAAACTCATAATAGGTGTCATTGAAATATTTCCAAGCCAGTACATCTGATGGATGACTCATTATTCCATCTTCCTGTTCGTGTTCATTATGTCATCTCATGTGAGATGTAGTAACATCAGAAGCATAAGGTCTTTGAAGTCTCAGAGTTAGCAGGAAATAATGCATCTGCTTCCATAGTACTAATTTCTATTTCATAGAACGCTTTCTAGGCTTGAGCCTAGATTGACCATAAAATTTGCACTATTGTAATTGCACATCATCTCCCCAATACAACATACAACCCAATTTACAATAATCAATCTTTTCAATATACAAACCAAGACCCCTAATAAGTTTCTTAATATTATAAAAACTATCAACCATTGTATGATTAGTAGGTAATGATTTATTATACCATCCAAAAATTTTATCAAAACTACGATCAGAAATATGCCCTTCAAACTTTATGTTCAATATTTGAACAATTGAAAATAATTGAGTCATTGTCTCACAATTTGGCCATAATCCTTAGTCAACTGAGTGTAGTAAGTCAAAAAAAATGTTTTATATATGGGTTTGGTTCTTCTTCAAGATTTTCTATATTTTTCTAAAAGGTATAACCGGCTGCATTTTAAAGTATTTATATGTAAGGATTTTCATTTGCATCCACATTATTTGTTCTAAATCCAATTCCCCCTTCAAACTCATTTAAGTTCACTAACAATTGTACTTGATTACCCCTTGAGGTGCTACAAATCAAAAGTTTCCCATGTCGTGTCCACTCAAAATAATTAGGGACAAACCCTTTTCTCAGTAAATGCCCATTCACTTCATCAATAGGATAGAAACGAATGTGTTTGCACTTTTTACATAGACATCTAATCTTCGGGTCATCCATATATATAGGTTGAGAACATGAATAATGAATAAAAGCTTCAACTCCCTCAACAGACTCAAGATTAATGAAACCATCAGCTGTTAACCGTATATACATCCAAGATCTATGAACATTACTCATTGTTAATTTCAAATAGTGATTCTATAGTTAGTATCCTTCATGTTCTCCAAAGTTTACATATACCACATGTTTATAATACAATAGCCTGTCTTAATTGTTATTCACTTTACTACAGTTAAACTTAAAAGTGTTAGTATACAATAGCTTGTCTTAATTTTTTTAACTGTTAGAGTTTTCTTTTAACTAGTGAAACTATGACCAACAACATTTAAGCCACAAGAGCTCAAGTGCCAAGTAGCAATTCCAATAAAAATTATACCAATTCCAGCATAAATCAATAAAAACCTAAGAAAATACTAGCAACCTAAGCAATGTAAATTTCTAGAATTATGGTAAGGTTTATAGTCATTACTCAACTACTTAAAATATGAAGAAGTAAAATAAATTACTAGAACACAAGAGACTAATGATTCAACCATCTCCAAAGTCCTAGAATTATGTACATTAATATTGTGTAATGTTTAGTTGATTTGCCTTTTAGTTAAAGTCACTTAAAGTACATAAACAGGTAGATATACATCACATTATCATCATCATCACCATCATCATCATACCCATCCGAAGTCCCGCAATAAAGCGAGATTTGAGGAGGTCTGATAGTACGTAGCCTTACCCTTACATAATAGAGAGACTGTTTTCGATAGATCCACATGTAGATGTGACAACAAAAGAGCGATACAGATTAAAGAGTAAAAAAGTAAAACTGACACGCTAAATAATTATGTAAATAGAATTACAATAAATACGTAAATAAATAATAAATAAAAATAAACTATAACTCGACTTTTAAAAATAAAATATATTTTAAAACTAAAATATAATGAAATATATCATCTCTTTATCTATAGAAAAGCATCAATACCCAGATGATAGGAGAGCAATAAAGCATCAAAGAACTCCAGAAAAGCACCAATACCTAGATGATAAAAGAGCAGTAAAGCATCAAAGAACTCGACTTTGACTTAACATATAGAAACACAAAACGTTTGAAATCATGAGATCTTTAAGCATAAAAATTCAATCTTGACATAAACCCAACAATATCAGATGCAAAGAGATCAACATAATCAAACCCAGAAAGAATTAAACACTAAATCAAACAAAGAAGCTAATATCAAAAGCAAAAAATCATAAAGAACATAAATTTTAGAAAACCCAACAAAACCCAGAAAACACCAAAGCAGAAGAGACTGATTAATCAAGACCCATACCCGAAAAGAGGAGGTTGTGAAAAAGGAAGAAAGAGTGAGAGCGCCAAGAAAGAGGGAGGCAACGTTTACATACCTCTTATTCAATCCTAAAAAAAGGACCGCTTATTTACATACCTCGTTGAAGAAGGGGGTATAACCTTCATGAGAGAAAGGGACGAGAGGATTGGCAGAGATTCGGTGCTCCTTCATCATATCACTTCAAAGTTTTCTCCTCAGACTCGATCTGCTGACCAAACAATCCACTCACCAAAGCCTATCACAGAGATCCACAAACAAAAAGCAAAAAACATACACATAGGATAATAACAATGAAAGGGCACCCAGGAACAAGGAAGACCATACTAGCTCAGTGCTTAGCCTCCTCTCTTCACATCCCTCTCATCGACAAAGACGACGTCCGTGACTCCACCTACTCTCTCTCTACCACAACTCCTCAATCACCACTCAAATGAAAAGATTTAACGTTACTCTTATCTAGCCTCATACCACGGTACCATTTTTGAAGTAGGAGAGGTTGTCCTCCAAAAAGAGGAACTAATCCTTAGAACTTAATTAGGGAAAACTAGATCTTGTAAATAATGAGAGAATAGAATCCCAAGTACATGATAAAAAGATCCTTGTTCTCCTGAAAAGATCCTCAATTGGCATTACAAGTTGAATACAGAAATTATAGAAATCTTGAGCAAGGCAAAATGCTAGCTCAATTTGATCAAATGGAGGAGCATTCTCAAGCACATGCCAAAAAAAAGTCATCAGCAAGCCACCTTAATCTGGGTAATTTTCAAAATACAAGCAAAACAAAAACATAATACCAAAAATGCAAGTGAAAAAGATGAAGAAAAATAGGGATAGCAATTGTACCCGAACCCGATGGGTACCCGATAAAATTACCCGAATGGGGGCGGATATGGGGAGCAAATTTTTACCAATGGGGCGGGTATGGGGGTTAACAAAAATACCCGTCGGGTATCGGGGCGGG
>JANVCL010027587.1:0-10170 GCA_026546855.1 Erythroxylum incrassatum
AACCAATAACATCATCTCAATGCAAATTCAAATCATATAAGATTTAACTTTCAAACTTCAATTCATATATTTCTAAAACATAAACCTATGCTAGCAATATTCACATAAAACTCATACTTAATATTCACTTCACAATAGAATATAAATCATTTTTATAAAATCAATTTAAAGAACACTCATATTTTTGCAAACTTATTGCCAAGCACACTCACACTTTCGGTGCCTCTCCTTTACCTGCACAAAATGCATTTTGCTTAGGCATTTATTTCCAAATTCATAAATAAGGCATTAAAACTATAAGTTCAATTTAACCGAATTTAAGATTAGTATTTAATCGCGTAACACGTATACTAATCATATTTTTGCTTACTTTTGTAAGCTAACTTATTGTTCTTTGTTTCCAAATATAACTTCAAAGGTCACTTAAATACCAGATTTTACCCATTCTAACTTACCCATTCCTTCAAAACACTAACTCGCCTAATTTAATTTACCATATCACTATCATGCATGATGAGTCACACTTATGACCCTGTCTAGAATTCATAGCTCCACTTGTTTCTAAATTTTCACATAGTAGACGTTCATGTTAGGTTTTGAGGTCTTCTAGACATTTATTTCCCTATGTTTCTAGTTTCCATATTATCAAAAATCAGGCCATTTGAAGCTCTAAATCAAGAATCACCACCAAACATCATAAGCTGCTCCAACACAAGGGCAACATTTGATCACCATTTTCAATCTCAAATTCTAATATGATTCAGCCAGAATTAGGTCAGAATCTCTTCTAGCAATTTTTAGTACTATGTCTTAGGTTTCATTTTCACTTGGAATCACCTGATTTGAAGGTCTGTAGAATGATTTATGTCCAAAAACATGGGACTGATTCAAATAAACCTAAGATAGAATTCTACTACATGTTACTCTATTGTCATATTCAATCAATTTCATGCAAAGAAACACCAAAATAACACCATGGCAACATTGATCTTAAACAAATCCATCCTATACTAAAAAAATTAGGAATTTAAACTAGGAAAGCTGACTACTTTTTCATCCAATCTTTTGGATATTTGTTGAACAACTTTACTTGATCAAGTTCTCTTGAAATCTCCATCAAAACCCATCAACAACGGAGGCCCTCTTCTCCCTCTCTCCTTTTCTAACCTTCACACTTTCTTCTCTTCTTTTCACTTTTGTTTTTGGTCCCTCACGTTTACTCTCTCTCAACACCGACGGTTATGTTAAAGAATAAAGTTAAATATCTTGCTTTATGTTTTTTATACTCATTCAATGGATTCCACATGTCACCTTCCTATTGTTTCTCTTCTAATAACTCATTCTTCCACCAACACCATCTAAAATGATCAAATTTCCTTTTAATGAATACCAAAAAAGACCAAATTTCCTATTTAATGCATACAAAAAGACCAAAAAGCCTTTAATACATTTAATTCGCCAACTAACCAAATTAAATCCCAAAAATATTCCACGACTACCTTATCATCAAATTGACCATGAAATACTCGAATTAAGGTTAATAATTATTGATTGGATGCTTTAAAAATTTTCAAATGAGTTTAAAATCAATAAGTCCTTTACATTCCAAAAAGTGCATTTTAGTCCTAAACTTTTAGAACTCCCAAAATCCATCCTTTCGAACTTATTTTCGATCCGTTTCATTATCATTAGACTCTAATACTTATTATGGATAATTTTCAATATTTCTAGGTTGGGTCCCCCAAAAATTACTATTCATCCAAAAATATTGTTCAACAAACATAAAATTTATATTCAATTAAAGGAAAGATTCGAGGTTTTACACCAACTGAGGATAATGTTTGATTATGCTGGATCGGACTTTATAGGAGTGGAGGACAACATTGTTGGACCTATTATGGGTGTCAATAACTTTGAGATCAAGTTAAGTATCATATATATGGTTTAGTAATCTATCTAATTTGATGGACTATGAGATGAGGACCCAAAATGTACATATCTCAAATTTTTACAAAGATTTATGACGTGATAAGACTGCAGTTATTCCTGTTTTATTTAAAGGGAAATGCTAAACAACTGTTGAATTCAATGCCACAATCATCACTGACAATATGGGATTAAGTGGAAGAGAAGTTTTTATTAAAGTATTTTACACCCGCAAAGACAACATCCTCTTACTCTTAAAAGCTCTATATGATATATAAGAGTGTTTCAAGGAGAAGTTGAGAAAATTTCCACGTCATAGTTTACCGCTTTTGATGCAGATCCAAACTTTTCATAATGGACTGAATTATAACACAAGGCAGTTAATAAATGCAGTGATTGGCAGTTCTGTTAATAATAAGACACTAGAAGCTTCCTAAGACCTAATTAAGGACATGAAAATGAACAACTACCAATGGTGCTCTTCTAGAGGCAGAATTAATAAGCCAGAGGGAGTCTATGAAGTAAATGTAGTGGAGCAGTTGGCAAACGAAGTGGAAGCACTGGAAAATAAATAGATTAATAATGAATCCATAAGGTTAAGTTATGCAGTGCTAGGTGTGTGGGCTCTAGCATATAGGTCAAAACTATTAAGCAGTATAGCCCGAGCATATGGATTATCTGGGGAATGCTCCTATACCCCAAAACAATCCATACGGTAACACTTACAATTTGAGATGGAGGAATCACCCTAATTTCTCCTAAGAAATCAAGGCCAAATAAGGAACAATCCTTCATTAGGATTTTAGCAAAAAAGCAGCTCAAACTAAGGAGCCTACTCTAGAGGAGATGATGTTGAAGATTGCTCAAGATTTTATGCAAGACATCAACAAACGGAGGCTTCTATTTATAACTTGGAAGCTCATATTGGATGAATCACCAAGCTAGTTTTTGAAAGACCATAGGGGAGTTTGTCTAATACAATGGAGACAAATGCTAAGGAACATGTAATGCAATCACTTTGAGAAATGGAAAAGAGCTCTATGGAAGAAGGAAACAAGAAGATTATTAAGAGCCAAGTAAAAGCTGATGGTGAATGTCACCTTAAAAAAGCCTAGGAATATTAACCTATCATCCCTTACCTCGATAAAGTGAAGAAAGATCAAATGGATGCAAGGTTTGGTAAGTTCCTTGAATTATTTAATCAAATCCAAGCTAATTTACCCCTTATTAAGGCTCTTATGTGAATGCCACAACATATGAACCTTTTGTAAGAGCTACTGTCGAACAATGAAAAGTTGGAGGAGTTGGAAGCTACAACACTGAGCGAAAGGAGCTCAAAAACTTTAAAAAGCAAACTCCTAGACAAGCTTACAAATCCAGGGAGTTTTACTATCCCTATGAAATTGATATTTTGAAAATAGATAAGGCTTTAGCCGACTTAGGGGTTAGATTAACATGATGCCTTTTTCATTGCTTAAGAAATTAGGATTAGGTGAACTTAAACCTACAAGGATGAGGATGCAACTAGCTGATAGATCAGTAAAATATCCTATGGAAGTTATAGAAGATGTTTATATTAAGGTTAATAAGTTTGTTTTCCTGATTAATTTTGTGATTCTTGACATAGAGGAAGATGTTGAAGTGCCTTTAGTCCTTGGTTGACCCTTTGTGATGAATGCTAAGTTAATAATAGATGTTGACAAAGACAAGTTAAAATTAAGGGTGGTCATGAAAAGGTTATTAAGGCAAGTTAAAATTAAGGGTGGGTCATGAAAAGGTTATTTTTACAATATATAATGCCATTAACCATGCCCTTGAACAAATTGATGTCAATGAAGCTAGTAAGTCTTGTCAAGATATTTTATAGGATGCTCCCTTTAAAGAAGCACCGAAACTTATGTAACTTCAAGGTAATAATCCAAAGGAGAAGAATGGCAATAAGCAACATTAGGTAACTTACTTTGACGTCATAAAACTTATGGTGTAAGATCCTGTCCCTATACTAAAGGTTACACCCCTAAGATACGACACATGTGAGATAACAAGGAGGGATTAAGAAACATGCATTTCCATGCTCATGCATATTGTCAGCATACACCCATATGAATTTGAATTTTTACACACATTAAAATGATTGTACATGCATTCATTAGCTTTCCAGGTATAATTGATTTTTTGAATGTGAATATGATTTTCAATATGTGATTTTTTTAAATTGTGGTTTAGTTGTGTTGAAAATTGATTTGGAATGTATATTTACTGATTTAGAATTTTTGGTGAAATTTAGAAAAATTTTGAAAATTTTGAATTTTTTTGGACTAGGAAAAATGCCAAGTGGCTAGTAAATTGATGAATAGAAATAAATGTCAAATGGAAATCAAAATTTGTATAAATGGCATTAAGGTTTAATGTCAAGTGTCATTGAAAATTAGGAGAAAATTCGATTAGAAATTGGAGACAAATGAACTAAGCAACTAAGTGTTATTTAGCATAAACCATTTGAGTGGAACATGACACCTACCAAGTTTTTTAAAACCCACCTAATTGGCCATTTGAAAGACAACTTCGTTGTCTTTCATTTTCACTAAACACATTATCATCTTCCTCACTCTTCTCTCCTTATACGAAATTCCTACCACCCTCCACCAAATGATTTTTGATCGTAATCTTATACTAGCCACTTTAATACCTTGCTATCCTCCTCTTGTCAATAAAAGACCCAATCTATTCCTCCTTCAATAATGATGATCTTGTATGTGTAGGAGCTAGGGTTTCTTGGGATTTGAAGAAAATGAAGCAAAATAAGTAAGTATAAGCATGAACTTTTCTTGATTTGTTGAAGGAAGCATATTTGATGATAGTTAGAGTGACATAAAATGGTGATTTATGTATGCTGAATGTGGATAAAGAAATAAATACAATGATGGCTTGATTTTACGTGTATGATGATGAATGATTCATAAATTGATGTAGAGATGATTTAGAGTTAGAGATGAATATTGTTGAATTATGCTAGAAAATGTACAGATGCAGTGTTTCACTGAATATGCATCTGTATTTTGGCCATAACTTGATCTATAGGCATCAAAATATGATGATTTTAAGTTTAGATTAAACTACGTACATGTGGATATATTTTTTATGAAGCAATCGAAATTTAATTCTATCTCTAAGAGTTTCAAAATTTAGCTTCAAGTTGAGATTGGGGATTCTGTCGTGGTTTGGAATAGTTTGTAGTGTTTTTAGCATAACTTGTAGAATATCGAACCCAATTGCATGAAATTAGTCTCAATTGAAACTTAAGACATAAAGGAACAATGGTTTAGAAGAGTGTTTTGCCTAAATCCTTCATTTTCCCTGTAAAAATTGCCATGAAACATTGACCTGAAGGTCTGTTTTCAGAAGAGCCAGAATGAAGTTTGAGAAAGAGGGGAGTGCATGATCGTGCACAAGCACGATCATGACTCTCTTAAGGGTCACAAATGCGCGATGGTGACAATGAAGAAGCAATTGGAATTGCACGATCGTATTTGTAGGTGCAATGAAAGTTGATAGACGCAAACATCCTTTGATCTTTTGGCCATAACTTCTTCTCCCAACCTCCAAATGACATGGGAATTGAACCATTGGACTCGTAACACAAAGATATTCATTTCCACCAAAAATTATAACCATCTGAAATCATTCAAGAGAGATTGATTGATGAATTTGGACATAATTAATGAGAAATTCTGGAAAATGATAACTGGAGTAATATCACTGACCATGCTTTGGTGTTTCGAAAATAACTTGACTTGTAGCGATCCACATAAGATGATTCTTGATTTAAATTAAACTTGAGAGATAGGGCTACAATTTGTATAAAGAGATCGAATTTGAATTATGTCTCTAGAAGTCCAGATTTTTTAATTAAAGCTGAGTCTAGGATATTGTTTTAGCTTATGAACAGTCCGAATTAATTAGAGTATAACATTTGGATTACTGAACTAAATTGAATGATCTTGGTTTATTAGAAACTTACAACAATGGGGAACATTCTTCTAGAAGAGAGTATTGTCAAATTTCTTCATTTGCATTGTCTAATTGATCATGGAAAATAGACTCAAAGGTCTAGAATTTGGAGAATTTATAAGAAGAAATGAGAGTTTTGATAATATGTGATCATGTAATGTTGGAATAACATTAATGAGTGAATTGCTAGTATTAAAGTACCAAAGACATGTGTTTAATGGAGATGAAGTGGTCCATATGTCTAAAGTCGTGATTCAAAAATAGAAGCAAAGTTTATCTTGTAAACATGAACGAGAAATGAGTTTTTATGAAAAAAAATGATGCAAAAAAATTGAGAATGTGATAAAATATGGAATTTGATCATATACTCGGGATTGTCATGAACATGCATCGTACATATTCCATATACACACGTGTGCATAAATGAATGCTTATAATTGTGTAAAGTTATTAATATGTGTGTGCAATGTGTGTATTGCATAAATGGGTTGTGCAGGTTAAAAGTCCGCATTCAGGCATTTCCAGAATTTAGAAGCAAATGTTAATTTGGAGCGTACTGTGAGTAGACTGAGATGGTCTCAATTCATTGTTTGTTTTGTTTGAATTTTTGTATTAATTGACTACTGAATGACTATATGAATGTGATTGATTGTGTTAGTTTCCAGATAGAAGGTCCGATGAATGTGATGTATGAATGAAATATTTAAGTGCTCCTTATATATGAATTGGATGAAATACGTGATACATGACTTGGTTGTTAAATGCCAGACTTAGTTCTGAAGGAAAATGTGATCATGCATATAAATGAAAAAGTGACACTCAACTCTAATGTTGAATGCTGGACTGAGGTCTGATGATATGTGAATGTGATTGCATGAGTATATACAAATATGAGTAAGGCATTCCATTTCATGAATGCATGAAACATAATGTCAATTGAGACTAGAGTAGCCACCGATCAGAGCTTAAAACTCAAAGTTTCAAAAGAGCCTCGAGCTTAAAAGTGATTAAGATCCTAAGGCTCACTCTGTAAAATGAGCTTTGTATCTCCATCGGACAAGGGATAGTTAGTAATGAGCCCGGTATCTAATGGATACGGGACAGTTTAGGCACTCGGTCACAACAAAGTAACAAATGAAAAGTGGGTCTTATGTGCACTGTATATGCATAATATGAATGATTAAAGTGTATTGAATATGAAATGTGAAATGTTGTGAATCTGAATTATGTGATATGTGACTGGGTGAGCCATCGATGATGGTCACTCACTGAGTTCGTAAAACTCATCTAAAATTTGCAAATATTTTTCAGGATCAGAAGAATACCCCGTTAGGCATCTCTATAGCATATAAATGAGGGATAAAGGTCAGGATCAGTTTGCGTCTACATTGTATTTCTTTATTTTTTTACTGAATTGTATATTCCGAAACTTTTGTACCAAATTATGTATTCCGAAAGTTTTGTAAAATGTGTATATGATTTGTGTTGTAATGTAAAGACATTATAACTAAAGTGTTATGTATTTGTGAAAAGGCCCAATTGGCTACTGAAAATTTTGTTGATTGTATTGCTATGATTGAAAATGTTTATGAAATAAAATGGGCCCGAACAAATTATGGATTTTCGAAAAAAATGTGTGTATGTTGTTGTTAAAAGAAATTTTGTACTGAGTTTTGAATGATTAAGTACTCTAGCATGCCACTCTCACGGGGCAAGGACTCCAATATCACTCAGAATGTCGAGTACGTGTCTTGCGAAAGTGGGGTGCTACATATGTGGGATCAAAGCCCAGATTTAGTATCTTACATGGGCAATTTTCAAACTATGAGTCAAGTGATATGCATTTTTGACATGTCTTAGAATGCAGCGATAACTGATCCCTAGTCTGAGTCATATTTATATGAGTCATATGCATAAACATTTGTTAAGAGGTTGAGTTGATAGAGATAGTGAGTAGAATGATGATCTATCCAAGTGTAAGAAAGTGAAAGCCCGTGGGTATCTAGAAATGAGAGATAATATATGGTTTGATATGATAGATAGAGATTTACGACATTTGTATTAGTGGATGTCTTATTGAATATGACACCAATATTGTACTGTGATGGTATACCCTTGATGTGATATAGATGTGAATATATTGTTATGGATTGATTGAGGAAAATAGAGATATGGTATAAATGACAAGATTTTAAGTGTATTAAAAAAGTTAGATGAAAACAGATTTTTCTATGATCTTGAGAGGCTGAAATGGGACTTAGAATAGTTGTGTGATTATTGTGATAAGAGTTTATGATTCTGTATAAGAATATGTCTATGGAATTGAGATTAAAATTTCATAATGGTTATGCCTCTATAATTCTGAATTGATTGAAGGTACACATATGAAAGACGAAATAAATGACAATAGAAAGATGAGATAGAAATGAGGAAATAATAAAAGGGGAATGAAATAGACATAATTGAATTTACATGAGATGAATGATATGTTGTATGGAAAAAGTTGAAAGTGCGCATAAGATGGGATTTTATGCATGAAGGAAATTAAGAAAAAGATGATGAATCAAATAAGAAGAGTTGATGCATTCAATATAATAGTTGAATCATTATGAAATGATGTAACATTAGAAGAGGTAAATCCTGGAAAATTGGATTAGAATTGATGTTAGTGTACGTGTTAATGCGAGGAAGAAAGTAAAGGGCATAATGGTGGCTTGACAAAAATAGATTTCTGTCAAGACTGTGGCAGGAATAAAGAGAGAAATGTTGTCTAGAACCAATTGAGGTCAAAATAGCATTAGTTTAAGATATAAATTAATGATTTGTTGGAACTAAAGCTCTGGATAGAATGGGCTAGCCTAGATGATACACGCATAAGCATAAGTGATAATAAACATGTCTACTACTTCATCAAGTTTTGGTAAATAGAACGTTATGACCTAGTAAGAAACAATAGAAAGTGATCTTTTGAGATACCAAGAATGGTTGATAAGCAATGATGAAAACAGTTGATTGATAAAGGTTACATGAATAATATAGATGATAGAAATAAGAAATCTTCTTTCGAAGAAAAATTTCATCAAATTAGAATAAGCAGATAAGATAGTTTATTCTTAAGAATGATCAATGAAGGAATAAATCAAAAGTGAATGTTGGAGTCCCATTTCTAATGGAGAATCAGGCATAAGAGGTAGAATATGCTACTGAGAGTATATGCATTTTGTTGATGTAAAGTGTCTAACTAAGCGATTGGATTCTTGAATTTGAGGTGACATTAAGTATAAGAGATATAAATCAATTCTGATAAATGTGTTACCAACACAAGAAATTAAGATTTCTAATAAATCGAATGTGTGGAGAAACAGTATGAGTGAACAGACCTTAGAATAAGTCAATGTGAAATTCAAGGAAATCGAATGAAATGAGAAAAAGCATCTGAGAGAAGAAATCAATTGGGAAAAATAAAAAATAACATGAGATAATACTTCCTCATTGAGGAATTAGATACTTAAAGAATTATGAGAACAAATCAAGGGCACAAGGAAATTTGGGTTATATCTGTTGGAGTTAAATAGTGCCCCAACAATATTATGGTATTAAAGATTAAGACGATCCAAGTAAAGTTGGATCAGTTAATGGCTATGATCATAAATGATATATTGAATGTATTCGAATGTTCAATAAGAGTGAGTCTTAGCTTGATTAAATAAACTGCTGGGTTATATAGCATCTAATCATGGCATATTGGAGACCCAAAGAAAATAGAGGTAATGAGGAAGTGAGAAACTCCAAGAAATATGTAAGATATTTTTACTGATCTTAGCCCTTTGACAAAAAATGTCTGAGGAAAAACGTGTAAATTGTATGACTGATGAATTTAAAGAGAATTTTGAGGACTTATAACACCGATGTTAATTATATCATTTGAATTTGGAGATTTTGTAGTATATAATGATGTTTCACACCAAAGATTAAAATAAAATCTAATGCAGCATAATAAAGTGATTTCATATGCACGGAGACAATGAATAGAGTTACTTGAAGATTGTAATTGTACAAATGAGCATTTCTCAGTAAGGTTAGTGTTGTAATATGATGTATTGGATAGAAAAATTCAATATCGATGTAGCACAAATTTAGATATTGAGGTTATCAAATCTAGTGCAATGAAGAGTATAGAAGTTGAGTTGAATATGGGGCAAAATGAAGTGTTATTAGTTGCATTGAAATTTA
>JANVCL010027598.1:0-10169 GCA_026546855.1 Erythroxylum incrassatum
GAATTATGGTTTATTATGTATTCTTAAATCATGCATGGACATGTTTTAGATTTCCATGAAGATAGGAATATGTGCAGAAATTTGGAAAGGTTTGGATAGAACTAGAGATTTTGCCACCTTGGAAGTCATTGAATGTCTCATGAACTTTCCAATGGTATGGATGTTATGATGTATGAATTAAGGATTTTGAGTGTAGCAAGTAGGGTTCTTGTTGAATGGATTTGAAGATGGCTTGAATGGTTGTTTAAAATAGTTTTGATGAATCTTTATACATTAGGGTTTGAACATTTGTTGAATTGAGGTTGATGATTATGAGTTGATTAAGTGTGTTAGCATGAATGGATGGATAGTAGAAGATTGGAATTGGTTATAAGTGTTGAAGCAGGTTTGGGTAAACATGAAAAAGGCATGGGAGTTTTTGAAAACTCCATGTCCATTAAACGGACACGCATGTCTGTTTAACGGACACTTTGAAATTTTCATGTCCGTCAAACGGACACTCATGTCCGTTTAACGGACAGCTTCGGGTGAAATTGCACCCCTTTGCCACTTCATGTCCGTTTAATGGACAGGTTCGGGTGAAAATGCACCCTTTGTCCAAACCATGTCCGTTTAACGGACACTCATGTCCGTTTAACGAACAGCTTCGGGTCAAAGTGGCCCTAAGCACAAGTCATGTCCGTTAAACGGACACGCATGTCTGTTTAACGGACATGCTTTGGAAAATTGATGGATTTTTTTTAATTTTTTTCAGGAACACCATTGAGTTTAGGTATGATCATGGTCCTTTATTTAAAGCGTAGATTCTTTTTTTAGTATCAAATTGAAGTGTTTTCTTGGACCATGGGTAATTGAGGCTCTAGAGATATTAAACTGAATTATGAAGAGGTTCATGCAAAGGATCACTCATGTTATGAGTTATAACCAATGTAAGCTGACCACCATGATATTTTTGATAGCAAGTGATCCCTCAAGATTTTCGGTACAAGAAGTTAGTTGGGTCTCGGTAACGGGATCCAACAAATCATCATTCCTAAACTCCTCAAGCCCTTATAATGGCAATTTTGTTTAGGCACAAGCCTTATTCATATTTATATTGTATTGCTTAATTATTTAATATGCTATGTGTTCTATTTCTACATGTAGATGACATGGCTTCCAAAAACTGATCTATGTAAGGTTATGCCAATAAGTGCTTTATAGGTTGTCCTAAATTCCTAGAGCGCATATTCAAGTCTCAAACTTCAATCCTTCATATTGAGATGCGCCATCTTTTATAACATCTACTTAACTTCTCTATTAGATACCTCAGCTTGAGCACTAGCTTCTAGATGATAAGATGTAGAGGCTCAATAGTTAACATGGTATTTCTTCATAATGCTTCCAACGTTCTATTACAAAAATGTGGGCCTTTGTCATTGATTAAGGCCTTTAATAACCAAAACCTACTAAAAATGCGAGACTTGGAAAAATATACAGCCACCTAAGATTCATTAGTTTGGTGGCTTTAGAATCAACTAACCTGAGCATATAATCAATAAAATATATATATTACTGAAAGAAGAAGGAAATGGCCTATGAAGTCAATGCCTTATAAGTCAAGAATTTCAATAATCAAAACATGGTTTTGTGGCATTTGATCCCTATAAGAAAAGTTTCCTAGCATTTGACAAATATTATAAGGTTGTGTAGAATTTGTATGTAGTTTTAAACAAGGATAACTAGTAGAAACCACACTCTAACACCTTTCAAGCTATTTACTTTGGTCTAGAATGTCCATCACATAAATAATTATGACAAAAGGTTATAATATAATGGATTTTGTTTTCAAACATGTACCTTATAATGACTTTATCAAGATAACATTTCTATAAGTATAGGCCATCCTAAGTATAATATTTCACCTTATGCTTGGTCTTTTGTCTTTGATATTTAGTCAAATAATATGGAAACATATTAGTAACTATAAAATTAACATTATTTACATACTATGGTGGTGCCATATTAAGAGAAAAGACACGCCCATATCTTAGATCATATTTCTTTTTTATTCTTCTCTCTATTATATAGACTTCTATTAGCCTATGTAACAGGTTGTGTTTTCATCTTCAGCCTATGTCTATATACAATTTTGTCCCTTAAATCATACTTTTAACTGTGATGCATCTAATATCTTTAAAAAAATAAAAGTGAAAGTTATAAAGCCTTTTATATGCTTTCAGTAGTATTTTGAATCATCTTAGTTGGAGATTGTTTGAGAGAGTTATTCCTATTTAATGGGAAAGTGTCAAAATTGTATTGAATTGTCCAAATAATTTCATGTTGCATCATAAATCAAAATATAAGTATAGTGAATACATTTAAGCAAAATATAAATGCGAAGGACTAAATATTAATAGGAAAAATATGTTATATTTCATTTCTATCACCTAGCTTATGGTTTTGAGGGTAACAAAATGTATTCCTATTGATAAATTTACTTTTGGTGATGTTAGTATATCTATTATATGAAATTAAGCAATATTTGATGGATCAAATTCAATGAAAGATAAAAGTGAGCAATAGATCTAATTGAATAAATTAAGAAATCAAAAGACAAAAAAATTAGCAAAGTAGAAGGTGCGACCCACAACAAACAGAGGGGGAAAGCTTGCTCGCTATAGACCTTTTTTAGTAGACTAGGCTGGGGAAGGGTAAGCTATTTTTTTAAAGTAGGCTCAAGAAGGGTAGGCTCGCAGCTTCGTCAGAAGTGACTAGTCGCTTCCTCTCCTCCGTCGAAAGATGCACATATATACAATTCAAGAGAGCCCAAATACAATTTAAGCAAATTGGATCAAGAATAAGGAAGAACATAATTACTCTATATGTAACAATCATTATAATCTTAACTTAGTCATTTTAATAAATTAAGAGTTCAATCATTTACATATAATACATATTGCATATACTTTTTCATAATCAAGAAGAAATTTAGAAAGGTTTTAAAGAAAAACTCTTAATCTTAAAAAAACGAGAAACTTTTAAAATAATTTTAAATTAAAATTTTGTCAAATAAATGAGTCATTAGTCATTAAAAGAAATTATAGATTTGAAAAATAAGTTTGAATACAGGTTCTAATTGTTATTCTAAATAAGTTTTATTATTCATTGTCCGAACACTTTATATTGGTTATTCTATTCATCGATAAAAGTATTGTTCACTAATTAGTCAAAGGATAATGATCTACTATTTGATGGTGGGCTTGAAAAATTATTGAGAAGAGACTTTATCACCTACATAGGGATCAACTTGTCGATACCTCAAGTGAAGGATGCTCGACTAACCATTGGTAAGTGATCGACTAGCCGATCCTACCTAAAAACTAGTCATTGTAACAACTAGTTTGTGTGTACGAAAACTATTTGAGTTTGTTTTAAGTATAACTAGACTACAATTAAGCTATGGAAATAAGATTTAACATACTAAAAAGTTGTTAAGAGCTTGGAGAGAGCATTTGGGTGAATATATGCATTGCATAACATATATTGATTCTTATTTCATTAATGTGAGCAAGAAAGAGAGGTTTTACACTGCATACAGTTTTACTAGTGTAGTAATAAGCTAAATTACTTAACATATATTGTGAGAGTTTCTCATAACCTTGAATAATATCTATAAAAGGTTGCTTTTCACTCACAACAAAGTAAGACGATCCTAAGAGTTTATCTTTACCTGTGACAAGAAGATATTATATAGAGGGTACCTCTTTACTCATTGAAAGAAAAAAATAGCGAATTCATAAGTGGAGTTTGAAAATTTGATGTAAGCTAAGGGTTATTTGGTTTGACCATTACAAATTGATTTTAGATCTCTTTCCTTACTCCTTTTCATTATTGTTGTCTATCTGTTATGAAATTATTTTTATATGGATTTGTTATAACTACTAATTAAAATAGACAATTTATTTATGAAAGCAATAAATGAACACTTGTAATTCACCCTTTTTCCTGTGCTATTAAAGACCACATTTTCTTTTTGTTATTCTATTTATCATTAACACCTTAAATTTCTTTTTTCAATTGTAAACAACTCTTCATTATATGTCCCAACTTCCCACAATGATGATATTTAACATTTTTATATTTTGAAATTAGATAGAATATACTTTTATATTTAGCCATATACCCCTTTTACTTATTTCTTCCTCCATTTTCAATAACTAAAGTATAGAAGGGCCTTAGAGATCTCATTCTCATCTCGTTATTCAATACAATACTATTTGGAGAAGATGTAGTCATTAAGACTCAAAACACTAGTAAGGTAGTAAGCAATTATAAATCAAGAAATTCTTCCTTAAGTTTAATTCTCATACTAAACAATAAATATATTGTTCTTTAAAACTCATTCAAATGATCTGCTTGAAAACTTCCCTTTTTTAATGTAGTTGTGACAACCTTTTCAATAATAACAATTTTTATTATTGGATTTGATGACATATAAGCTCTTGAGCTTTTCTGCAAACTATTTGCAATGATTTCGTTATGTATACAGTTATAAATGTTATGATCAACAAATTGATGAATAAATCTATACATATGCTTATGCTCAAAGTCTCATGCTTCATCCTTTTTGTAATCAAGATTTTGAGTAGTAAATACTAGCGTAGCTTTTTTTTCACAAATATCATATCATTCAACTTGCTCTTCCATATATGATAATTTTGCCGTTCAAATAAATTTTTATTAGAATCCATTTTTTTTCAAACTAATAATTATCATAACCTTGACTCTGATGCCACCCTATTAAGAAATGCAATTTACGAAAACAACTCAAGTCACTTTTGCACTAGTTTGAGCTTGCAAGGAGCGTATAAACAAACATCAAGCAATATCTGAATATAAGAACCAATTTGAAAATTAATAAAAATGAAATTACAAAGACACAAAATTTTTAATATGGAAAAGTATCTTTAAATCAAAGAGTAAAAACAACAAAATTATGAGAGTATATTCAACTTAACTTTGTTATAATCAAGAATGGTTACAAATATCAATTTTAACAAATACCAAGTGTAAAACTACAAATTTCAACTCTTAAAAGATGACAATTTAGATATATGAACGACATAATTTTTCTTAATTGCAGACATAAATTGATAAAGCAAACATATGTAAAAGGGGAGTAAATTGTGTGAAAAAAATTACAAGGTGTTATCAATTCGATAAGAGCTTGCTAAACAAAATGAGTCTATTGATAAAAAGAACCTACTAACTTTCGAAAGGATCCTGTTAACGATTAAAACGAAAGGAGCCTGTTAATCGTTTTAAAAAAATGAAAGGAGCCTATTAACTTTCAAAATGAAAGGAGCCTCTTATGATATTAAAACAGAAAGAGCCTATTATAAAATGAAGGAGCCTCTTTAGAAATTGAAAATACAAACACTATAATGAGGAGATTTAAAAGTTAAGAAGAGAGAAAGAATGACACAGTCGATTTATACTAGTTCGACTTATAACGAAGCCTACGTCCAGTCCCCAAGTATCCAACTTGAGTATTTTACTAATTATTACTCTCTAAGGCAAATGGTGTTTGAAATTGATATGACTTTCAAGAATATCAATACTGTTAAAGTATTTCAAAAATCTAACTAGTTCGTAAGTGTAGTGGCTCATCCTTTAGTAAACATTTTCTTTAACTAGTCGTTGCTTCATTTTTATTCTGAATTAGCTTTGTATCTAAGGAATCTTCGATATTATCTCTACTATCCAAGCTCACAAGTACATATTTTTCAAGGTTCTTCAACCTTCCACACTTATAGTGTTTAACAATCCTCTACAAGTTCTCAATAAAATTGAATATAGAGTTTATCTAAGCTTTCGAGGAATAACAATCTCTCTCAAATAGAGTGATTTTTACTCTCTAAGGCAAATGGTGTTTGAAATTGATATGACTTTCAAGAATATCAATAATGCTAAAGTATTTCAAAAATCTAACTAGTTCGCAAGTGTAGTGGCTCATCCTTTAGTAGACATTTTCTTCAACTAGTCGTTGCTTCATTTTTATTCTGAATTAGCTTTGTATCTAAGGAATCTTCGATATTATCTCTACTAGAATCTTCCAATATCCAAATGTTAAGAAATTTTTTTAACAAAAATATCAGAGCAAATTGTTCAAATTATGTGATTAGCAAGATCCTTTCAGATATTGTAGGATCATTTCTAATAAGGTAAGTTCATTAAGAAGGTTCCTGTAAGAAAGGAAGCATTTATCCTATGATATCATTTCCTTTTAAGAATTATATTGTTACATATACAAGGAAATAAAACCAACTTAAATTTTGAAATATTATATAGTTATCATCAAAATCATTAATAATAAACCTTGAGCTAACAATCTCTCCCTTTTTGGTGATGACACGTAATAATAGATATTTATTTTAAAATTTAAATAATAATAAAGGCTTTTAAAAGATACATGTTTTATATGTTCTAACTCACATTCATGATTAGAAGGAGCATTTCTTATGACATGAACCTATTGTTTATGCATATCACATATTTAAACTTAACAAATTCAGTTCAACAATATTTTAACAGCTAGTAGAGAATATATCAAAGATATAAAAGCAAATATGTCATTAAAAGCAAATATATCATTAAAAGCAAGTATAGCATTAACTTTTCCCCTTTGTCATTATTAAAAAGTAGAGGAGAAATAACTAAAAAGTAATTAAGAAATAACACAAGTATGTAAAAATAAACCAAGAAAAAAATAACGACAAAGTTACTTAGGAGATTTACAAAATTTTCAAAGCATAATCTTCATGTTAAGAATTTGATTTTGTATGATGTCGATCTAGCCAAGCATTTTATCCTAATTAGAGCAAATGTCCTCAACTTTTAAAGGATCAAATCATTTGTGCTTTAGAATGTGACAGGGGCTGATTTTTGTGGGGCACAACCCAAGAGGTCTGCTAGTCTTTCTTTTTTCTTCCCCACCCATATAATGTCTTTCAGTTTATATCTGAATTGGTAGGGAATAGATGAATGGAACTTTTGGATTTATACCAATCCAGATTGTCAAAAGACACTCCATAATAGGCAAAAATCTTAGTTAATAGCATCTTATATGGCAAACCACTAGTGGTATTCTTATGTCTTCCCTTGTCCACCATAAATCATAAGATCATTGCCAAAAGGTTCATCTTATTACCTTTTAGAAGATTATACAATACATGTGTGTCTAAGAGACTACATCTTTCCACTAAACTTTTCTTTGTAAAAATTGAAATAGCAGATATTGATGCAAGGTATTGTGGCAATAAGTCCAAATGTCTATACTAGGGTCTCCCTTTGTGGGCATTCTCAGCGTGCAAATAGATAAAGTTCATAACTTCTCCCAAATCAAGATCAGCAATGTCCTACTTATGAAAAGGAAGGTCAGTTCTACCTATGGGAATTATGTTTTGTATGTTTCCTAAGATTTCTTCACTAATCAAGATCTCACATTCACGTACCTAAGAGATGATTACCATCTTTGCATCAATTTCATCTTTTCTTATTTGTGTGCAAAATGATCTAACTAAATCACCACACACTATCTCATTCAAATTCAAAAAATTTTCCTAACCATCAATAAGAAAATGTGAAGAGATGGGAATACCAATGTCATCAAATAGGAGAGGAGACAAAATGTACCTTACCACCACCTTATACTTCTTGTACCGTATTTTGTATCAAGCTTCAGCTTCCATTGACTAAAACAACTTAACTGGTGCGGAAAACTCTCCTTTCATTTGTTTCTTTGATTTTGACCCCTTGTTTTTTTGGAATTTCTTCAAATATGGTTTGTTCATAAAGTGGCTCATCCGTAATAGTGGGGTCTGTAATCTTCTCTTCAACCATAGGCACTTTGCCTTTTCTTATTTCTTCTCCTTTTCTCTTTGAGATTATTCTTCTTCCATCTATTCAACGTCAGAGCTTTTTTCTTTCTCACTAACTTTCTTAACTTTCTTTGCAAGACTTTTTGGTTCATACACGTCTTATTAAATGGACTGGTTCTTCATCTAAACCATCATTATTAACAATCCAGTATACTTCAGGCAATTTGTTACTCGTGGACTCAGGTTGAGGAGTAGTCGATGGCGGTGCTAAAATTTTAGAAGAAAAAATAGATAAAATGGGAGTAGGCCGATAAATAATGGGCAGTGGTAGTGAAGGAGAATGGAACCTTACTTTTCTCATTGGCTCTTCCTGACTAGAAGATTTTTCTTCTTCTTCCTCTTCTTCTTCTGCTTTTTTTTCTTCTTCTTCTTCTAATGAGCTAGGGCTTGAGTAATCAAAACCTTGTTCATCACATTTGGAGATATGTTGCTTGATTTTTGATTCATTTTGTTTAGAAGATGAATCAGAGTCTGATTCTAAAGACAACATAGCCAAAATCTTTCTCTTTCTCTAGTCTAAAGTCTTATGAGTAAATGCTTTTGAACCTTGGGGCTTTTTAATAGAGGTGACAAAAACAAGTTCAGTATGGGTGTTTAATGATCCTACCATTGGCAACAAGGAGAAAGATTCAAAAATAAGAGTTTCAAACTCTTGTTCATGGTGGAGAGTTTTGCCATGGCTATTAGTGGGAGTCAAGGTTTTCTTTTGTGCTTTGGATTTTATTTTTTTTTCATTTCAAGTAAGTTGGTGAGATTTAGGAGATTTGAGAGAAAACAGAGAGTTAGGGCGTAGAGAAGAAAAACAACGTTTCTGAGAACGTTGAAGGTAAGTAGAAGATGAACAATTGCACACGCTAATAGAGGAGGCGTGATTATCTGCGTATCTTTTGTTAGTCACATACAAAAAGTTGTTAGGGTAGCGCATGTGTAAGGAGAAGTAGCATAGAATCTTCATATAGAGTTAATATCATATAATATGCACATACCAAGCTCTTTTCTTAACACACAAAATCTATCTTCAGAAAGTGGCTTAGTAAAGATATTGACTACTTAATTTTCAGTCTTCACATGCAAAAGATCAATGGTTCCTTCTAAAATATGATGTCTAAGAAAATGATGTTTGATTTCCATATGCTTAGTCCTAGAATGATGCACAGGATTCCTAGAGAGATTTATTTCACTTGTATTTGTCACATAGCATATGAATACGATTAAAGTTCAGAGAAAAGTCCTGGAGTTGATGTTTCATCCATAAGATTTGAGCACAACAACTAACAGTTGTTATATATTCCGCTTTAATTGTAAAAAGTGTTGTGCAATTTTGTTTCATGTAAGACCAAGAAATTAAACATCCTCCAAGAAATTGACAATGTCCACTTGTGCTTTTCCTATCGACTTTATCACCTGCATAATTTGCATCACAATAGTCAACTATGTTAAATGAATCAGTTTTTGTATACCATAATCTAAAGTTCATAGTTCCGAGAAGATAGTGAAAGATCCTCTTGATTGCTTAAAGGTATCTTTTTTTTTGGATTTGATTGAATGTGTGTGTAAAGATATACACTAAGCATAATATCTGGTCTTGAGCTTGTAAGATATAGTAGTGATTCAATCATTCATCTGTAATTGTCTCATCTATAGTTTTTCCTTCTTCATCCTTATCAAGTTTTGTTCCAATATACATAAGAGTACCCATTGGTTTAACATCCTCAAAATGATATTTCTTGATGAGTTCCTTTGTGTATTTGTCTTGATTAATGAAGATTCCTTTTTCTGTTGACCTAATTTGCAACTCAAGAAAAAACGATAGTTCTCCCATCATACTCATTTCAAACTCCCCCTACATTAAAGCTGAGAATTCTTCACATAAGGTGTAGCACCCCACTTTCGCAAGACCCAAACCCGACATCGTCGGTGATATCTGAGTCCGTGCCCGCGAAGGTAGCATGCTAAATAGTCAATCATTCGCAAACTGGTATAAATTTTTTTTGAAACACTAACATAAACAGAAATCCATTTTTAATTTGGGCCAAATAAAGTTAGAAGTCGATAGCACATTGTTTTTACAATCCAAAGTTTCGTAGTTAATTAGGTCCCAATTTCCTTCATAACCCTTTAGAAACACAAACCATTCCATTTTGGGGTCGTCTGGGCCCATGTCATAAATAAACGTTTGCAAATAATTCCAATTGGTAAAAATTGATACAATATAAAAATCCGCATGTCATTAATCCCATTTACAAA
>JANVCL010027689.1:0-10163 GCA_026546855.1 Erythroxylum incrassatum
GATCGTATCCTAGGTTGTTCGGTGGTTAGGTTTAATTAACGATCGTATCTTGATTAAACAAAACCTAAGGGAAAACTCGGGTTAATTATTAGCCCACCATTAATAATTGCTAGGAGAGGTTAAAGAACAACAAATTAATAAAATATGCTTGATTAAGGTGTAGGTCGAGATTGAACCAAAGAATCGGGTCCGTACTGAATTCCCCACATTTATCATTTTTGCATATTTTCTTTAATTTGTTTTTATTAGTTAGTTTCATTTTATTTTCTTCTTTAAAAATCCAAACCCCTTTTTTCCTAAACACTGATTAATTTCAGTTCAAAAACTTTACACACACTCTCGTGGGGTTGACCTAGACTCGCCACTCTACAGTAGTAGTCTAGTTATTTTATTTAGACTAGTTTTACGACGCACGGTCAAATTTTGGTGTTATTGCTGGGGAGTGCAATGTTTTAGTTTGTTTGTGATTTAAATGGTGTTTTGTATAAATTTGTTCGTAAGTGATTTCTTTTCTACTATTTTGTGATCTGTTCATTTTTTGTTTCATGTTAAAAAAAATTTATGGACAGAAGTAATTTCTTTTAAAATTCATATTCTCAATCCCATAATAATGTTTGGACTAATAAACCTAACTTTTGTGATGGATGGGATAATCAGCAGAATTACTTCCATGATAGTTTGCAGGATGCGCAACAATTCTCGTACAGACCAGAAACTTCCTATCACAACTCCAGTCCATCTCTGGAAGAGTTGATGTTGCAATTGCAGGAGAATACTTTACAATTCCATAAGGATGGAGGGAAACTTCCAAAAAACACATGTTCTAGCGCCCAAGATCCAGAGAACCAACATAATTCAGTTGCATATTTAGAAGAACTCGTTAATATTATGGCTACTAACAATTTACAATTTCTACAGGATATGTAGCAATTTCAATAAAATATGCCAAAATTTCGACAAGAGACAAAAGCACACCAACAGAGGATGGAACAACTAATGGGTTAGATGGCAATAAGCCTTGATCGCCTAAAATCGCAACGAGAAGAGGTGCAGTCATATCAACCCGAGGTGTACCCAATTGAAGTCCATGCGGAAACTTTTCAAAGTGATAAGGAGCTTGAGAATTTTGAGGTCAAACCTCAACGAATTGTTGTTTCAAAGAAGTGGAGAAAGAGCTCGAAGTCGAAAAGAACACATCTTTTAGCTCAGAGGTAAGTACTGAGTTCATAATTATTTTTGAAACTAACACTTTACCTTTACATAATAGAGTGGAGGAGTTAAATGGTGAAGAGATGTTCGAAATATTTCTAGATTGTATGGACTCATTCGGAATTGAGAAGCTGAGGATATGGTAGACGTTGAAGGAGGATGATGATCGACTAAGGCCCTATCCGAAACTACCTCACATGGAAGTGGCGCTAACTGTAATTCCCGAAGATCACAATTTTTTCACGTGAGGAGAAGAAGGAGTCGAGCCACTGACCCTAAACAAAGGCGCTTCTTGGGAGGCAACCAAAGGGAGTAAATTTTTTTCCTTTACATTTCCGCATTTCTTTTTATATGCATGTGTGTTTTTGAATTTGTTTGTTTTACTTGTTTTTAAGTTTTCAATCAAAATGAGAGAAAGAATAAAACAAATGAAACAAACATTTTCTCATTTTCTATTACTTTTGGGATTATATAATCATGATTAGAGTGTGATTGACTAGAAAATTTCATAGTAACTTTAACATGTACTTTTACTCTTGTAATTGGTTGATGTGCATTATCTTTAGAAGAGTAGTGACTAATGGTAGACAAAGCCAGTGAGATTTTGAGCCTTATTTGATTGACACATCCACATCAGTCTCATTGCTTTTTGATAATGTGTGACCTTCATGACATGTACGTTTTGATTTTGCATTGAATTTTTATTCAAGACCACATTTTATCGCATGCATCAACATGGATATGATTAGGCATTCTATGTTTTTTCATAAGCTACATTAGCCAAATGACCTATCCTATTGACATGATTTTTCCCTTGATAAACGCCTTTGAGCTTTAACCTTTCTTTTTGTATAAACCACATTTTATGCTTTTAAACTTACCCAAATGTCCTACCCAAGTCATAAAGCTAATGAAACATTTCTGATTATTGAGTTTGTGGATATACAAAATTCTAAGTGTGGGGGTGTACAAATGAGTGGGTTGGTTATAATATTGGGATGTTATTTTATGTCTTGTGATTGAAATTCCCATGTTAATGTAGTTTATTTCAATTTTATGGAAAAAAAGAAAGAAAAAGGAAAAGAAAAGAAAATGAAACAAGGGAAAAATGAAAAAAAGGGAAAAAGAAAAAAATTATTGAAAAAAAATTTATCAAGGAAGAATTGTATATTTATTTAAAAGTTGTTTATGATTTATGCATCTTCTTATAGTTGTAATGGATGAGTTATTTGAGTATGTTGAATATGAGGTTGAGGTTGGATTGGAAGGTTAACTCTTGTGATTTCATTGACATAAATTGTACGAGTAATTCCTTCGGAGTGGTATGTGCTTCATGTGGTTTGTGTGTGTGAAAGTTGAATGGGGTTGTGAAGTGTAAATGTTGCATTTGTCATAACTGACGGTACCCAGTTTTTGACGAGTGTTACTTTTGTTTCATTGGCTTTCATGGCTTTCATGGCTTTCATGCTACTTAACATAAATATGCCTCACCTTACCCTTGCCCACATTACAACCTTGAAAAGTCCTTTGATTCATGATTTTGCATGTCAACATTAGTGGTGGAGAAATGAAATAATATGCAAAGTTGTGGATTCTCATGATTATGAATGGTGTTGAGTGCACCCGTAGATATATTTTAGTTAAACACATTGTCTAAGTCTACCATTAGATTGCTCAGTTTTTGAAGATATTGAATGTTGATTGATCATGAGTAAAAGCTTGGAATGTTGATTACTTGCTATGATTTTTGAAAGTCATTTATCTTTGTTTATGATTATATAGTCTTGGAAAATTATGGAAATTGAGTAAATGCTTTGGGTTAATGAGCTTAATTAGGATGTTTTGCCCGAGGACGGACAAAAGCTAATTGTGGGGGAAATTAATATGTGTTTAATTGTTGATATTTTTAATCATTTACAATTAGCAATTATTGACATAAAAATGCTTAAGATACTCACTTCAATTTATATATTATTTTAGGTACAATTCGGAAGCAAAGAAATTAAATTGAGTCGAAAGCATGAAATTTGGATCATTTTTTGACGATTAATATCTACTTGCTTTTATGGAAGAAGACCAAAAATTATAATAACAAAAGGCAAGAAAATTGAAAAATAAAGGAGCAATGCACAAGAACAAAAGGCAAAAGAGCAAATTAAAGGCAACACACATCATTGGAGGCTGAGAAACGACGACGCTATAGCAGGGATTTTTTAGAGTTGAAATAAATTTGTCATAGTAGAAGGGAGGCGTCATTTTTTGAAGGTCATGTGAGGAACGAAGAGGCATCAATAGCATGAGGGGAAATTTAATTGACAAAATCACTGCCTAGCAGAAACACGTAACTGGCGCACAAGGAGGGCAGTAGCGCTAATGGGCAGATAAAAAAATTAAAATCAAGAGGAACACAAGGGAGGAGACTAGCGTGACCCAAGGAGTAGTGGACGCACGTACGAGGCGTAAAGAAAGGAGTTGGCATGAGGGTTGTGTTTAACGCATACACATATGCGTTAAATGCAGCCTAGGTGTAGCATTTTGGAAGCAAACAATGCCTAAAGAAGTAATGAAGCGTGAACAAGGGTTTGAGATTAAGCTACAGTGACGCTACAGGAATTGCACAGTGAATAGCAGTAAATAGCTTGCACCAGTGAAGAACAAATCATAAGGGTTTTTGGTTAGGGATTAAGAATGGAGCTGAAGCATTTTTATCTGGAAAGACCCATGAAGAGCTAGATGTCTCGACGCTGGTTCGGAGGTAAAATTGACGCCGACGACCCAGGTTAAGTATTTTTTATTTATTTTGTTGTTTCTTTCTCTCAATAGGAATTGATTGTGTTATCCAATTTTAATTGATTTGGGTATTGTGTAAGGATAATCGGACTTTCGTTATTGTTTGGTTTTTTATATATGAACTTATTGGGTATTGTTAATTGAAAATTTTAATGCGTTCATTGGATTGTTAATTGCAAAACCCATTGCTAGAATTTCGATATAATCCGTAACTGTTATGTTGAAATTCATGTGTAGTGACTAATGATTCGTAATCATTAGGGATAACATGACCTAGGTTAAATGATGCATCGTATGTGGTTGTTGCCTTGATTAATCGATTTTCCTAATTTGTAATGCTATTGCCTAATTAAATCTAGAGATCGTATCTTAGGTTATTCGGTGATTAGGTTTAATTGACGATCGTATCTTGACTAAGCAAAACCTTAGGGAAAACTTGGGTTAATTATTAACTCATGATTAATAGTTGCTAAGAGATATTTGAGAACAACAAATATATGAAATATGCTTAGTTAGGGTGTAAGTCGAGACAGAACCAAAGAATCAGGTCCCTACTGAATTCCTCACTTTTATCATTTTTGCATGTTTTATTTAATTTGTTTTCACTAAGTTAGTTAGTTACATTTTATTTTCTTCTTTGAAAAAAGAAAACCCCCCGTTAAACCTAAAAACTGATTAATTTCATATCATAAACTTTACACACTCTTTGTGGGATCGACTTAAACTCACCACTGATATAGTAGTAGGTCTAGATACTTTATTTTGACTAGAGTAATGACGTGCGGTCACATATGATAGTAGATAACAATTGATCAAATCAATTAAACAACTTATGTATTTACTAGTCCTATCATCTCGTTTTGCCAAAAAGGTTATGCATAGAAATTAAGAAGCTTTTTAGAAACTTTTTCTAAGCATGCGATGGAAATTTGAAACCTTATGCAAATGTTAGTTAAAAGAGCATATATTTTCTAAAATAGGAATGAGGTTTGGGCATTGTCTCAATACATGTGGTTAATAAGGTCTTGCTAGTTAAAAAGGTGTGGAAAATCCTTATAATAAGGATTCATTATAGATCAAATAGATTCGTGGGTGCTATTTGAAAGATAAAACCTTTTGGACATTTAAGCCTAGGAGGGATACTTTTTACAATATACAACACATCTTAAAGATTATAGACAACTTACAATCCTCAATTAAAATTAAGATTGGGAATGGGGATGATACTTAGTTATGGTTTGAAAATTAGAGTGCAATAAGCCCCTTACATCTTCTCCCTAACTTTCAAAGCCTAAGGTGGAACTTTCCATAAAATGGAAGAGTGAAATTGTTAAATAATGGTAGCAACTAGTTTTATAACAATAGAGGTTATTATACTTTCTCTATATGGTTTCCAACTTATTAATCTAACATTAACCGACAAGAAAAAGCAATACGATCAGCTCATTCCTTTGGAAAATTCAACATCAAAACTTTCAAAGACTTGTTTAGACTCTATGTGTTGGGCCCGGGTCTTGTTTCCTATCACGAGGCGACCATTTGAGGTCGTCGGGTAAGGATTACGCAAGGGGAGGGTCAAAAGGATTTAAGTTTGAAGGATTGGTAGCGTGACAAAGTGACGGGTTCGTCGCGGCAAACTCTTAAGATAAGCGCTCCTCACCTTTCGGGAAAAGTACACCGCAACAAAAGACTAGCTTCGCCATGGCAAACTCCCAATTTCCAAAACCAGACTCCCAAAATTTAACAACCAACACTAACATGCATACATTCAAATCTAACCACAAGCTACTAATAATCATACACAAAAGGAATTTCAATTCTTCATCTCTTTACTAATTCAAAAATTTTGGCCAAATACATATCATTATACAGATCAAAGCTTAAAACCAAATACATAAGGATGTTCAATGTTGATATGCTTATAAAGCTAACCAAAACCACTAACGTAGTACAAAAATCTCTAACTATCTTGGAGTTTCCGATTCCTTGCAAGGATAAATGATCCTCTCGTTCTACACCTAAGGATTGGAAGATAATAGGGTGAGATGCGAAGCTCAGTGGCTTACACATTTATAGTCATTGGCAACGAGCCACACATTCAAGCATATATATATCCATGTAACAATTCAATACTCAGCAATCTAACTCAAAACTCATATTACCAAGATGTCATCACAAAGAACATGTCATGTAATTTATCCATCACAACATAACACTCAATTATGCATTATGCTTAACCAATCAATGATGAAATGCACAACAAATGGCTCGAGAGTTTCGTGGAACAAAATGGATAAACCAAAGTTTATACCGTAAATAAAACAAACCTGATTTTTCAAGATCTCATGGCCTCAAGCTGACAGTCGGGAGAAGGCTATATGTCAACGTGAACGTGATTAACGAAACGTTCCTCTTTTCCTCAAACACAATCAAATTTCAATGCTTAACTCATTTCATACACATTCGTACTTTTCATGCCCATCATTCTTTCTCATCTTTTCATTCATACAAAATGCCAAGACATTTTCCAAGGCAATACATGATCACAATCATAATGCATTTTTAACTATTTCCATAATTCAAAACAAGCAATTTAACACACAACATACAAGCAAGTAAGACAATTTGCCCATACACAACAACTATAAATATGTTACCCACCTAATTTCTCTTGACAACCCAAGTTCAATGTTGTCCTTCCTCTTGCTCTTCTATCAGGTTTTCTTGGTTTCCTATAACAAACCAAGTTCTCATTCAAAGGAAATTCATAAGACTTCAATAACCAAAATGCTAAAATTGAACTATAACTCTTTCAAGACTTAGACTTTTGGGTTAATTTTTTCATGATCATTATGATTAAGTAAATGAAGACATTTGGTAATGCTTCCCTCTATAAAAATGTTCTTCATTGTCAAAAGTTTCTAATGACACTGAAATCATTCAATTTGGTTCAGTAATTCGAAAGTTATACTCCAAATATGTTGGGACTATCCTTATGCTGAAATGATATTCTATGCTCAACTTCCATCCAAAAATTGAGATCTTTATAGACTGAATCAAAACTTCATTTCTTCATAAAACTTGTATCCCTATGTCTCTAGTTTATGCCAAATCAAAAATAACTCAATTTAAACATCTACAGAAAAAGTTATGCCCAAAATATCAAAATATGTCTATGTAGGAAAATGGATTTTGTTGCGGCGAAATTAGAAGTTCGTCGCGACTAAGTTGTTGGAGTTTCACTTTTCACATGAAAGAGTGGGAATCAATTCTTATGTTACAAGCGCCAAATTATGATAGAAGCAATGTCAACCAAATTTGATATTACAAAATTTGACGGGACAAAGTTCTCATTATGGAAATTGAAGATTAAGGCATTCTTAGTAAAATATAGTTGCTTGGAGGCCATCAGTGCTAAGTTGACGGGTTTAATAGTTGAAAAATGGAAACAAATAGATGCCTTGGCCATGTTAGATTTACTTCTTAGTCTATTGGATGATATTTTGCAAGCTGTAGAGGAAAGAAAATAGCCAAGAAGATATGAGAGCACTTCATAAAGTTATATAAATTTGTCTCTTCATAACAAAATTTTTCTGAAGAGGAGACTCAACACACTACGATTGTCTGAATCTACTTTAGTAATATAGCATATCAATACTTTGACCTCTCTATGCTCTCAACTTTCAAAGTTGGGACATAATGTAAATCCAACTGAACATGTGGATATTCTACTTCAAAGTTTTTCATATTCATATGACCAACTCATCATCAATTTAACCAATAATATCTCCATAAAAACATTAGTATTTGATGACATCGTTGCTTCGGTTCTTGAAGAAGAAAGCTGAAGCATCAACAAGGAAGAAAGGCTGGCAAGTTCACATCAAGTGGAAGCCTTATCGATGATGAGGGGATGGTCAATGGAGTATGATTTCACTGGGAGTCACAAATAAGGAAGGTCAAAGTCCAGAAGTAAGAAAAATATCAAGTGTGACAACTGTGGGAAGAGAGGATACTTTAAAAGTGAATCTTGATTCAGGAAGGGTGGAGAGAAGGCCTCTAAAGCATCAACTTTTCAGGGATGTGTTGCCAATGGATAAGTCTTATATAGTGAAGTAGCAACGATCTTCAGGGATATATTAGAGCTCATTTATGCTTGGATAACGGGATTTATGAGCAACATGGCATACCACTCCTTGTAGGGATTGGTTTTACACTTATAAGCCTATCTTTGTAGGATATGTGTACATGGGAAATGATCTGGCCTTGGAGATTTTTGGGATTGGCACCATCAAGTTGAAGATGTATGATGGTACGATTCATACTATACAAAAATGTGTGACATGTGAAGGGCTTGAGAAAAAATATATTGTCTTTAGGACAATTAGATGAAATTGGGCGCAAGAACTGCATTTAAAATGGAGTTATAAAGGTGATCAAAAGAGAACTTGTAGTAATGAAGGAAAAAAGGATAACTAAAAACTTATACAAGCTAATGGGAGAGACACCTTTGGAAGCAAATCAATCAGTTGCATTGGTTAGTTTTGCAGAAAATGCATCAAAGTTGTGGCATTGTAAACTTGGCCACATGTCAAAACAAAGATTGAAAATTCTTGCTGAGCAAAAAAAACTCCTTGGTCTCACGAAGGTATCATTACACTTCTGTGAACATTGTGTTACAAGTAAGCAACATAAATTAAAATTTAATACATATAATTATAAAAGTAAAGATATTATAAAATTGTTTCACTCTGATGTATGGCAAGAACTGGTTAGGTCTAGGTAAAGCAAGGTACTTTGTGACCTATGTTGATGATTACTCCAAAAGATGTTAGGTGTATCCCATCAAGAGAAAGGTAGATGAAATTCCAACCTTCACAACATTTAAAGTACAAATTAAGTTAGAGACCAGGAAGAAAATCAAGTGGCTCGGGACTGATAATAGTTGAGAATATGTTGGTAACGATTTCATTGATTTTTTTAATCGAGAAGGCATCAAATGTGAATTCGTAACATCTTACACTCCTTGACAAAATGGAGTATAAGAGTGAATGAATAGAATTCTACTTGAAAGAACTATAGCTATGTTGAGAACTGCAAGTATGCCAAATTCTTTCCGGGGAGAAGCAGTGAAGACCGCCTGCTATGTGATTAATTGATCAACAACAAGATCTATTAATTTAAAGACACCATTGGAGATGTGGATCGGTAAACTAGCAGCTTATTCCCACTTACAAATTTTTGGGAGTCCTATGTTCATGATTTATAATACCCAAGAGATCACGAAATTGGATGCAAAATCCAAAAAATGTAAATTTATAGGGTATATTGATGGAGTCAAAAGGTATCGACTGTAGGATCCCACAAGCTCGTCATTATTAGAGATGTCATATTTGCAAAAGATAAATTGCTAGAGAAAGATTAAATTATAACATCTGAAGAAAATTATGAGGTTGTAACGATTCAGGAAGAAAGGAAGATAGAAAAAAGGAATATATTGAAGTTATATAAGATCAAGAGGAGTAAGAACTAGTTGAATATAAAAATATAGAAGTTCGATGGTCAACTCGTGAAAGGAAAACCTCAACCTGGCAGTCTGATTATATTATAGAGGGCAATGTTGCATACTATCCCTTAATAAAAGATGGAGAAACATCAACATTCGGAGAAGCAACAGATAGCTTGGATGCATCACTTTTGGATTGCAACAATGAAGGAGGAAATATAAGCTCTTCAAAAGATTAAAACATGGAAGCTTATGGCACTACCACAAAGAAGAAAGCCCATTAGTAACTAGTGGGTGTAAAAGATCAAACGCAACAACGATGATCAAGTGGGAAGGTATCGTGTAACATCCTATTATCCCATGTTTAGGGTTAGAACCCTAGAATAGTGTACATGAGAGTTTATTAAGAAGTTAGAAAGTGCATTTCATGCTTGCACACATGATTGAACCCAAATTTGTTATATTATTTAATGACATTTTCATGGTTTTTGTTATACTTTTCGAATCCTTTTGTTGGATATTATGCTTAATTTGACCTAAGAGTGCTTGTTTTGAATTAATGTAATTTGATGTTAAATTGCCATAATTAATTAACAATTGCACTCCCTTAAATTGTAGGACAATTGATATTACAAATTATTACTTTTCATTGCAGGTC